>CM021108.1:471722977-472018298 GCA_007115665.2 Sequoiadendron giganteum | reverse complement strand
CCCTCTACCGTCTTAATCCCTCAACCCTTTAACCCTAATCCCACAATCCCTCAACCCTATTAATCCCTCAACCCTCAACCCTTAAACCCTAATCCCTCAACTCCTATACCCTCTTAATCCCTCAACCCTTAAACCCTAATCCCTCAACCCCTATACCCTCATAATCCGTCAACCCTCAATCCTCAACCGTCAACGCTTAAACCCTAATCCCTCAACCCCTATACCCTCTTAATCCCTCAACCCTCAATCCTCAACTGTCAATGCTTAAACCATATTCCCTCAACCCCTATACCATCTTAATCCTTCAACCCTCAAATCCTAATCCTTCAACCCTTCAACCCTAATCCCTCAATCCCTATACCCTCTTAATCCTTGAACCCTCAACTCTCAACCCTTAAACCCTAATCCCTCAACCGCTATACCCTCTTAATCCCTCAACCCTCAACCCTCAACCCTTAAACCCTAATCCCTTAACCCCTATACCCTCTTAATCCTTGAACCCTCAACCCTCAGCCATTAAATCCTAATCCCTCAACCCCTATACCCTATTAATCCCTCAACCCCTATACCCTCTGAATCACTCAACTCTCAACCCTTAAACCCTAATCCTTCAACTCCTATAACCTCTACTCTATAACCTATTAATCCCTCATCCCTAAACCCTAAACCCTTAAACCCTAACCCATAAACCCTCTACCCTCTACCACCAATCCTATACCCTCTACCCTCAACCCTAATCCCCCAACCCTCAAACCCACTTAGTAAACTCTCTACCCTAATCCTTCAACCCTCTTGACCCTTAAACCCTCAACTCTTAAACCCTTAAACACTCAACCCTAAACCCTCGACCCTCAACCCTAACCCCTTAAACCCTAAACTGTTAAACCCTTTACCCTCTACCCTCTAACCTCTACCCTATATATTGGACCCTCAACCCTAATCCCTCGACCTTATACCTTAAACCCTCAATCTTCAACCCTCAACCCTTAAACCCTCTACCCTTTACCCTATACATTAAACACTCAACCCTCAACCCTCAATCCTTAAACCCTAAACCCTCTACCCCTTACATTAGACCCTGAACCTAATCCTTCAACCATATACCCTCAAAACTATACCCTAAACCCTCTACCCTCAACCAAGTAAAACCTTAACCCTAAACCCTTAACCTCAAACCCTTCAACCCTAAACACTTAAACCTAAAACCTTCTACCCTATACCCTCAACCAAATACCCTCTACCATCAAACCTATTCCATCAACCCTCAAACCTTAAACCCTACTACCCTAGAAACCATCAACCCTATAGGTCCTCCATCCTAATCCCTCAACCCCTATCACTTTCTCTCTATCTATACATCTCACCTCTCCCTCCCTCCCACCCTCTCTCTAATTGTCTCTATCTACCGTCTCCCTCTTTCTGCGTACCTCTTGTTCAATCAATCCCTACTACCCTCTCTTACTCCCTCTCTCTCACACTCCCTCTCACTACCTATCTCTCAAGTCTCTCCCTCTCACCCCCCTCACACTCTCAAGTCTCTCCCTTTTGCACCCTACCTACATAACCCTCTCTTTATCTTTCTCTCTCTCTCTCTCCTTCCCTCTATCCCTCCCACCCTACCTAGCTAAGTCCCCCTCAATCCAACCCCTTCTCTCCCACTCCCTCTCTCTTAAACTCTCACTTCAACCCCCTCTCCATCTCTCTAGACTCTCTCTAAACTCTCCCTTCATCTAAAGACATACATAAATGCATACATACAAGCATAATACATTTGTACATATAATCTTACATCCATACAAGCATACATACATACATGTACATAAAAATATATCAGCATACATAAATATATTAGCATTTAACATAAAGTAAGAAATAACGCCAGCATTTTAACGAGCGCGTTATGGCTCAGTAGACATGTTCCCTGCAGAAGCAAAAACCATGTAAAGTGAGAAATAACACGTGCGCATTATAACGAGAGCGCGTTATAACGCGCTCGTATTATATCTTGCTTTGAGAATTACTGAACTTTAAGCTTGGTATTGCCTTGGAATTCCAACCCAAAGGTTTGGAGGGCATTCCCAACGACCAGAGACGTGTTTTTAAGAAATCCACCATATTTCTCATAATCGAGTTCGTGCTCACTGTCAGGATTGCATGTGGTTCAATATCGAAAAAATTGAGCACATGGGTAATGTTGGGTTATCTCTTAGCTATCCAACGATGTAATTTTTTTCACGTTCTGAAAATGTTAAGTCTTTCATCCATAATTTATTTTATCTGTATGTCTTTTTTTTGCCAAAAAGCAGTGTTTGGTATTTTTTTCGTTATAAATTAACCGTTCATCAATTTTTCAAATAAATTACATTTTTAGAAACTAGACTCCATTCTACAAAATTAAAAAATTAAAAAAAAAACAAATTAATTAGTTTCCAAAATTTGTAGGGGTAGCACGGCCAAAATTCTATTTTCAGGATATGTCCACTTCGCAAATTCGTAAAAAATCAAATATTCATTAAAAAATTATCAGAAAAATCATGCATCAACTACATACTGTTAGCTAACTTCTGACCATTGTGATTTTAAAAATACTAAAAAAAAGTTCACCGTACGAGGGTCGTACAAGAGTTGCTATGTTATGTTTTTCTGACAAAAACAACACCAATTTGTGTATGTCCCTCGTTTGAACCCCTTAATCTCAATCATTTTCAAAATAAATTAGTAGTTTAGAAAGTAGACTTGGAGCACTTGAATCCTTCTTTTTGTTCCATCTCAAAATTTTGAGTCTAAGTATCCTCAATTTCACATCCAAGATCAGTATTTCCCGATTTCAGGAAAAAATTTTCCACTTAAGTCCCCTTTTTGGGAACCATCTTGGTGCACTTACCCACTTGAAACATCAATTTAAAAGATTAAACTAGTAGAATCCACAAAGTTTCAACAAATCTGAGAAGGTTATGAATTTTTGCACCTATTATCAAAAACAATTATTGAGTGTCTTCTTGGGACAGATTCACCCTAGGGTGAATAGGTCTTGCTACATGGATCTAAAATTTTCTTTCATAGGGTCCTCTTCTCCTGGATTTCATTCCTAATTCCTCTAGATTTCATAATTAGAAAGTCAAAATTAAATTCTGCAAGTGGGTTTCTATTGCTTGACGACAATGTTGAAAATTTTGTAAAATTGCACTTTTTATCAGTCTTCAATTCTTCTTCACCTACAAATCTGCACATACACAAAGAGGAAAAATTATTTATTTTTGGTGAATAGGGGTTTTCCTTGGTCAAACCCCATTTTGGTAATTAAACATTGAAATGAAATGAAACATGAATGAAAGGAATGATCAATGATCGATGCTATGTTGCAACTCACCAAACCCTTGAATAGAGATCCTTGAAGGATTGAAATCTAAAAAATCTCTCCAAGGTCTTGATCTTGCATAAAATGGCTTGATTGGATGTTGAACTTGATGGCTTGAATCTTGAATTGAATGCTTGAAACTTACATCACAATGTTAGCTCCAAAAACATGCATGAATGATGATAACTTTGACATGATGCTTGAGATCTTGAATGCTGCAACAAATGACTGAGAAATCTTCTCTTGAATGCTATTGACAATAATTTTTTTTATAATTTCCCCCTTGAAAAATCTTATGAGTTGGATTGATAAAAAGGACTTGTATTTATAGATATTTCTAATTTCTCAATAATTAAACATCAAAGGATACAATTGTAAATTAAATTTTAATCATGAAAGTGCTACCAAAAACATATTAAAAATTAGGGTTATAAACATAAGGGGGGGCCATTAGCCCTTAGGTGAATGGGTCCTAGGCTCCAAACATAGGACACATCAATTTCAAGGAAATTTAATTAATGCTTGCAATTATTTAATACAAGTTTCCCTTTCAGAAAATTGGATTAATTAGGCTTTAAAATGAATAATTGGGCCACTTAGAGGCTTAATTAACTACAATTTAATTAAGGGACCCAAAAATAGTGTTAAGATATAATTTAGGAGTACATTTTTTGACACTACATTTAGCCCCAATTTAGTGAGAGGAGGAGCCTTACGCTCAAACCCACACTAAAGTAGTCAAACAAGCATCAAGAGAGGTCTAATTGTAGAATTATTCCAAAGATAAGAAAACAAAGGTCAAGGAGGATGATCAAGCCCCCCAAGATCTAAGATCTCATGGAAAACCAACAAAATCACAAAGAGACACATTCACATGTTAAATATGTAGCAGCCTGGTGATCCCACAATACTGGTTTACAATTTTTGGTCAAACTAGACACTATAATATTTTTTTCTAATAAATCTTCACTTTCAGGCACCTATAGAGGCTAAACCGTGAGGAATTTGAAGATGATGCAAACTAATGATTTGTGACATTTTATTTTTAGATTCTAAATATATTTTTTTCAAAAAAATTGGAATCAGATTGCACTTATTTTTCTAGCTCCTTCGAAAACTAGTTTTTTTCAGTAAACAACATTTTTAAGGAGTGATGCTCATCATATACAACATAACCATTTTTCTATGAAAGATAATTTTTTTTTTTTTTGAATTTAGATTTGTAACTATGATATCTAGCCCTTTCATTTGGTTTCATAGTGTTTTATAGATCAAGTTTTGAAGTCAAACCAATTACAATTCAAAATAGGCTGAACATATACAACAATACTTTTTTTGTGTGTATCGAAATTCCTTTTTTTTTAACTGGATCAAGGACATCAATACCTAGCCTACAAATATTTTTTAGAATTTTATTTTGATAATCTACTATTTTCCCATATGTGCGAAATAGAGAGCTTGATTTTCAGTGAAAAACCTATATTTAATCAAACTAAAAAATCAAATACATAATAAAACCAAAATATATTAAAATTATATTCGTTGGATAGCTCATTCCGAGGACTACCATCATCCAGTTGGGTCTGTGAAGTCTCCTCCATTTTCATCCTCAACCCAAGCTTCGAAGGGAAAATTTTTGGATCTTTTTGGTGCTAGAGGGGGAGAATGGGGGAAAAGGGGGGTTCTAGCGAATCCCTAGGGGTTCACTCGAACTAGGGTTCATTCGAACCCCCTTTCCACAAGCATTTTTTTTGCTTATTTTTCTAGGAAATGTGGGACCCAACATTAAATGGGTTCACTCGAAGGGGGGTTCTATCGAACCCCATTTGGGTTCTCTCGAACCAAAAGTTCGTTCGAACGCCAAAAAACCATTTTTTTTGCATGGGGTCATTTTTTGCAACTTTTCCTTCCTCATTGGAATTGTAAACCACTTTTGTGGGTTTACCCAGTAGCAAGATAAGATACACAAGCATACAATGCCAAAATTAATGAGAAGAGAAAGAGGGATAGATCAAGCCTCAACTGTTTGTCCAATTGATATGGATAAATTCTTATATGTTTGTCAGAAAATAATTTACAAGTGGAAACCCATTGTCCATTGTGCAAACAAAATTTACTCACACAGGCTAGTGAAATTCGTTGTCCACTAGGTGAGCCCCAAAAAGTGGCTAATGGGAAAGTCATGCCAGGTCTATAGGCTACCATTGTACTAACCATACCAAAGTTATACCTCCTGATAACTTTGATAAGGCACCACAAAAATGGTCACAAGGCTAGCAAGTTATGTTATGCTAGGAACTCATGGAAAAGGTGTCACTAGCAAGCAAGTTACCTTATGCTTGGTGGTCATGAAAAACATAAAGGCTCAACTAGAAAACAAGTTGTGTTATTCTTGGTGGCCTTGATATATGCAATAGGATATTCAAAGGGGTTTTTCCTAGTTCATAACAGATCTCACCTTAGGGAACATCATGATTAATGTCTCCAAGAGAGGACTAGTTGAGGATAAAATATTCACAACTTAGGGCATGCAATCCATAACATTACCATTAAGAGGAATGCCATAAGCCCAGAAAGGTCATGATCTTGAGGAACATCAAACCCAATGCCACTACCAAGAAGACACGTCATGTGAAGTAAGAAGACCACACTTTGAAGTAAACAATGAGAAGGGACATGTATGCCTCCACTTTAAAGAAATTGCTAAACACCATGCTACAAACAATTACTTTAAAGTAGAATATAATAAATTCTAATACATGAGAGCTTTATTCAAAAATCCCTATGTAAAACATATGTTTCTAAAATAGAGTTACGTCATGAAAGGAGGGTTGCCCCCAATATACAATCCTAAGGTAACACATAATGGATCCATGCATTTGGGGTCAATAATTTTCATTGTTGTAGTGATATAACCAAGCTTGAAACCATCATAATTTTCCAAATGAATCATGGAAGAACACGAAAAAAGGAAGAATGACACATAAAGAGAGAGAATACAAATAATATTTTGGGTCAACATGGAAGATACCTAAATGTGTCGACACCTTGCATCATCCCTAAAAGGAAAACACAAGAAAAAATATAAAGGCTTATGACAGTTAGAAGAATGCAGGTACAAATAGAAGAATGCCATATTAGATTCACTTCCTTTGTATCCTTGCACCAACGAAGTGAAAAAGTCATCCAAAGTGGGCTCATAAACATATAAAGACATGAAAAGTAGCATAATACAGGGGATCACATTATGCAAATGCAATTACAAAGAACATGAAAATAAAAATCCAATACTAATATGGAAAATGTGATTCAACCTATAGTAGGTCATCTACATCCCAATTGTGTTCATCATATATGGAAGGCAGACAACTAGCCAAAGGGAAAACAAGTGTTGTACTAGGAGCATCACCAAGTTCAACACGTGGTGAGACACTCCTGTTAGGAGGATCATCATGGTTGTTATCATCTAATCTCATGGAAGAGGAAAATAATAAATTCAACTCATTATGCACTTCCTCATCAATTTTAGCAATCCTATCACCATCATCCAAGTTAATTATAATGGGAGGCCTAATAACAATGTCCATAGAGGTTTCTTGTTATTTTTGTGGTGAAGGTGGAGAATCATCATGGTTTTATTCAATTGGTGTTTGATCTTGATTTTATATTTTATTCTCTTCTTTTAACTTATGGGAAATAGCACAATGTCTATGCCTATGCTCTTTATCATTTCTATTTCTTTTGCATGATTTTCAAGTTTTGATTGTGTAGGAGCGGGCTTATCAACCATAGGTTTCTTTTCTTCCCTTAAGGGAGGAATGAAAGGAATGATGGGAGATTGTTCAAAAACTTTCTCTTTATATTTATAAACTTGTGGGTGAGTGCAAGATCATGGGGGTCCAAAAAGTGGCAATATGACCCAAAAGTGGCTGACGACATTTTTTTAATCGAAATTTGATGAAACAAAAAGGGTTTATTGATAAAATTTTTAGATTTACATCAATATAATATATAACTTATTTAGTATTAAATAGATAATTATTATTTATTTTCTACATGCATTTTGCCTAAAGTCCTGATTGATAGGCTGATTGAAAAAATCTATAATTCTCAAATGATTTCACATTTTTTAAATCTGAAAGATGTGGCACATTCTATGCTTCCCACACTATAGGTTAAGGAAAATAAAAATTGATTTTCATGAATTTTTGTCCAAGTTATGGGTGGTCAGACAAACAAGTTTTAATATTAGAAAAAATGAATAAAAAATGAATAACTAATTATTTACTTTCAAAAATATTATAAAAATGTAGCACATTCGGGCATGTTTCCTATACTTATATTGAAATTTTCAAAAAATATATATTAGTTTTTCCTTGTACTTAGGTTGGCCAGACATACACTTGCTTTTTATTTTTTCTTCAAAATTTAGTACTACTACATTGAAATTTTAAATTTTCACCAAATAGATTTACTTTATTCCAAAAGAGGACTAGTATCTTAGAAACTAAATTCAATTTTCTACAAATTCTTTTTTTACCTATTTTTCAAATTATTTTAATAACCTATTCAAATTTTTATGTCAAGTTGCCTAACTTTATTTTTTTGAATTTTCATTGCCACTTAAGGGCCTAGTTTGGAACCCTATGATCCTACATTGACCCTTGTTTAATCTTGGGAGGGACAATAGTACTTATATTGCTATCTCTTGGGATTTTATAGGAAATAGGCAAATAATTTATCATGGGTTGGCCTTGGTTACTTGGAAGGGATTTTGGTTCAATCATGGTTTAATAAAAGATAGGAAGCCCAATCATGGGTTGAGGCATGTTACTAAGGGATAATTATGTTATGTGCTTTTCCTTAAACTTTTGATAAGATTTGGAAAAGAAGTATTCACGAGGTTTAATAGGTTGCATAGGTCTGGCCGAAAGAAATCCAATGAGAAATTACCACAGGAAGACATAGGATTAAATCCATTATCATGCATAGTAAATATATCATTTCTAAATGGAAACTTTAAGTATTTATACATTACCAATGGGACAAAATCCATGGAATGTAGCCATGGGTAACCAAGCTTCACATAGAATAGGTCTGACAATGGGGTGATGGAGAATGAGACATTCAATTGTTTCGGTCCAACTTTTAGAGAGTGATCAAACCTATCGTAGGGAAAGCAAAACAATTATGTGTTTTGATCCATGCTTTTAGTTATTCATAATAATATTGATAAAGTTCATGCAAAAATAAGAATTCTTTAGTGAACACATTCTCTACACATTGGATCAATTAATATCCCATTAGTAGGCTTGTTAATGATTCTTCCTATGATGTAAAGAGGACCATTGGGTGCGCATCTAATTATATCAATTTGTGAGAAAACAATGTCAAAGGGAATTTTGGTTTGGCCCTTAAGGTTGAACACCAATGAAGCCAGCCATACATTTGTGTCTTGAATTTTGTCAACATTCATCACATCATTCTTAGCATTAGTAGCTTTCACAAAAGAGATATTATAATTTGGCATGGGATTGGTAAAGATTTTCAAATTTTGATTGGGTGGGGAAACAAAAATATTTCCTTGATCATTAACAATACCAATCTTGATGTGATTAGAATCAATGAGGTCTTGCATAATATGTTTAAGATGCTTACATTGTTTTGTATTATGTCCAGTTTGTCAGTGATAATGGAAAAAGGTATTTGAGTTGAATTTTGGAGGTAATGTCTTAGTGGTATCAATAGCTCTAACATGACGTAAGGTAAAAAAGTTATTACTTATAAGTTGTAACATGATGGAGTGGAGGGTATCGAGTAATGGGGTAAATTATATACTCCTTTTCCTAAATGTATATGTATTTGTCATTTTTATGGAAGCTACTTGGGAGTTAAAATGTTGACTAGTTTGAGGTGCATTTAGTTGTAAAAAGACCTTAATTTTGTTGGAACACAATAATCTACTAAGAGGGGGGTGAATCAATAGATCTTAAAACTTAGCTCTCAAAACCTCTTATTCAGATTAAATTATTAAGCCCTTAATGAATACTGTAGATCAATTCCTTTTAACACTTGATGCAAATTACTTACTTAAGTTACACATAATATGTAGATACAAAACATGCAGATAATTATACATATGCACACACACACAAAATCCCATAACACAAAATGTATGTGGAAAACCCAAAATGGAAAAAACCATGTTGAGAAATGATGCTAGGATCTACTATCCTAATCCAACCTCACAAACAATAATACTCTATTACTAGATTTAAGGGCTCCAACCCTAAGGAAGCTCCAACTCCCTAATCTAGGAGAAAAAACTCCAAGGATGCAACAACACCCTGATTTAGGAGCAACAACTCCAAGGAGACTTCAATCCCCTGCTCTAAGAAGCAACTCAACACAACTGAGGCAACAATATCTACAAAATTAAAAGTTCATATATGCATACATTTGGTTTTGCATAACTTGATAATGCATCAATTCAGTTCATAACTTTGTTGCACACATTGCAACTTACTTTTTGTTGTTCATGGTGCAATCTTAGCAACTCAACCTCTGCATTCCTTCTATCTCTCTTCTCTGCACTTAGAACATACATTGTTCTACTTGTTTCACTCTACTCAACACTTATCTTCTCTCTATCTTTTATGTATACACAAAAAGGAATCACTGTTATACACTTCTTGTCAATGTAGACTAATTTCTCTATCTCTACACTTGCAACAACCACATACTCAGGTAATACACTATTGCAGATTTAACACTTAGACATTTTTTAGATTGTCAACAACCAACTATTTCTTGACTTCATAGTTCTACATTTTTTATCTTCACAAACCTCATTGAACTTCAAGTTATGCATCGTTATCCAAATCATCTAGAAGATACATGTAGCATAGAAAATCACACACTCTTGAAAAAAGAGGTGATTTCACACTTAATTCAGACCTATTTTGGAACCCTTGTATTAATTACCATTCAAGATCATCATTTATAGGCCCTTAGGACCCATTATTTTACAATTTTGAGGCCAATTCTACTCAAAAATCATATAAAATCCATCAAAATCCAAAAAAATCTAAAATTCCCACCTCAAAAACTTAAGGTGGGACTCATTCGCCACCTTGGGCGAATGAGTCCAATTAGGTGGAACCCATTCACCAAGGGTGGTGAATGAGTCCCATTTGGGGCCTTTTTCAAATTTGAGCAGGAATTCATCAATTTAATTTGGGTTTTTGATGAATGTCGGCCTTTGGGATCTAAATAATGGTCAATTAAGTGTTGAAGCCTAAAAAATCAAGCTTCTAAGTCATTTTTATCAATCTTTAAGAAATTTGAGCAAGCATTTTCAAGTATCAAGCATCAAGAATCTTCAAGCAAGTTCTCATAAGAGAATTCAAATTTCAAGAGAAAGAAAGGTTGAAGCTTTGGAGTAGCATTAAATTGTTTTTGTAGGTCTTCAATCTCACTTTTAATCAAGATCTAGCATTGTCAAGGGTTGATCATTGACGCCTATGGTGAATCATGATGGATTCTAGGTTGGGGAGATGCAACTAGCCATCAAGACAATCCTAAAGACTTGTTTCCTAAGTGATTCCATGCTCCATTATCAATCTACATTCAGCCTAAGGAAGGTATAAGCATCATTTGGATTTATTTGGGGTGATTTAAGATCATCACAAGTGAATCATTCATCTCTTCATTTTCATTCTTGTATCATATTCTTTCATGTTAGAATAGGATTGCATCATGTTTCAGATTTCCTAGACTTAGACACACTTGAGGCTAAGGTTTTCATGCATATTTCATTATCTTTAAATCAAGGTCTAATTACTAAACTAGGGGTTTGACCAAGGAAAAACCCTCATTACTAAATCAATTCAAATTTTGTTTTGCATGTGTTTTTGACAAGTTCGGATCGGGAACTCAAGCTAGAAGGGAAGGGCAGGTGTTGAAGTGTAGATCAGAGTTTTCAATTCTAAAAAAAGATGAACAAGGTTGATTCACCAAGAGTGGAAAATGATTCCCATTATTGGAATCTATCATATCTAGTTGCAGATTTTGATACTATTTTTCCCGAAATAGGCTTCCACACAAAAATTTGGATCTAGGATTGATTCGTCTAGGTTGTTGAATGAGTCCCAGCTGGTCAAAAATTCAACATTTCCATAATTCCATATTTTTTTCTAGTCCCTTGGAGGTTTTCAGACACACATTTTTCATACTTTGTTTTCCTATTGTGTTTTAGTTTCATTTCTAAGGATTTTTCTAGGTCATTTTGCATGCTACACTATGTTTTCAAACATTTTCTTTTCCAAGTTTACACTTGGTGGTGAACCCCTCATTTGACATTTTCCAACCCTTAGAACATTCCCTTTGCCAAATTTCAATCTCCTTTGCATTGAAATCTCAAGGGTTTGTTCTTGAGTGAAACACCCAAGAAGAAAATTGACCTCTCATTTTAGGTTTAAAACCCTAGAAGCCCTAGAGAGATGTTCACCATTTTCCTCATTTTATTTTGGAGAACCTACATTTAGAGCATCATAATTTTGATTTTGAGTGCATTTACATCCTAGATTTAGCTTGCATTAACATTGCATTAGATTTTACATTAGCTAATTGGAATTCTAGGGTTTCAATTCTTGCATTAGTGAAAAGCTCATTTATCTTGCATTTTTGCACTTAATTTCATAAAAAAATATTGGGGTGATGCCACAATAGTAGTTTACAATTTCTGAGAGATTCTATTTTTTGCTGAAATCACATATTTATAGAAAGTATATTGATTTTCCTTTAAAAGTTCCATTTTAAGGATTCCAATTGAAGAGGGTTTGATCAAACCACCTTATATCAAACCCCCTTAGATAGAACTTCGCTAGTTCTAAACCATACCTATAAAGGAGTCTCCTTTACACCTATCAAAATGTTGATAAAAAATCATTTTTGATTTACCTTTTGGGGGATCAAATAAATTCATTTAAAATTTATTTCAAATGATTATGGTAGTCCTCAAAATGAGCTATCCAACGAATATAATTTTAATATGTTTTGGTTTTATTATGTAATTTTTTTTTAGTTTTATTAAACATAGGTTTCTCATCGAAAATGAAGGTCTATGTTCTGCACATGTGGAAAACCACCAGATTATAAAAAAAATTTGAAAAATATGAGTGCACTAGATATTGAATTCCTTGATCCAACAAAACAAAATTGAATTTCAATATATACAAAAAAATTTACGCATTCTATGGTCGCGCTATGTTTGAGTTGTAATTGGTTCGACTTCAAAACTTGATTAAAGAAAAAAAATTCAATAAAAAACTATCTAACCAAGTGGAAGCACTAGATATCAGAGTTACAAATCTAAATTTGAAATAATTAAAATTTTATCCTTCATGGAAAAAGTTATGCGTTATACGGTGTGCGCCACTTTTCTAAAATGTTGTTTTCTAAAAAAAACCAATTTTTGTGGTAGATGGAAAAAGAAGTGCAATCTTATTCCAAAAATTTTGAAAAAACTATTTTTAGAATCTACCAACAAAATGTGACGAGACTCTAGTTTGCATCATCTTCAAATTCCTCATGGTTTAGCTGCTATAGGTGCCCGAATGTGAAGATTTAGTTAAAAATAATAATTTTAGTGTCCAGTTTGGTGAAAAATTGTAAACCACTATTGTGGGATCACCCATTGAAAAAATACATTGGCATCCTAGATCTAGATCATACAACATAGAAAACATCAAAATGAATTAAAAAAATTGAAAATCTTGAAAAAAACCTTACTGGGACTCATTCGCCACCATGGGCAAATCAGTCCCAATGCAAAATTTTAGCTGTTGTTTATAGAATAAAATTTCTGGTTTTTAAGCTTTTGTTTTCCTCTGTTACGTGTTTTTTCAGTTTAGTTACTTTTTGTTACATTCAAATCATTATAAATAGCATCATTTACATTCATGGAAATTATGGATAGCATTAGAATTTCACAATTTTCATTTTCAACATTAGTTCCTAGTTCCCTTAGATCAGATTCATTAGAAAGTGAAAACAAAAAATTAAAAATATCAAAAGACCCAATTCAAGAAATCTTAAATTTAAAAAAAAAACATATCATCCAATCCCTTTAGTAGTGATGACCTAGACATGTTAGATGAAGCCCTTGCAGACTTCCTCACACTAGGATCATCCACTAAGGATTGTTATGAAAAGAACAAACCAAACGAAGTTAACTTAACCCTTAAGCCTTTTAGTAGTGATGAATTTGATATGCTAGATGAAACCCTTGAGGATTTCATCTCACAAATCTCATCCACTAAGGCTTTGCTAGAGAAACCAAAAACAAGAGAAATTAATGTGATCCAACCTCAACTTATCCTTTACCCACCTTCGTATAAACCACAACTTGAGTTTACCCTTTACCCTCCTTAGAATAATGTATTGTAGCAATCAATTCATAATACCGTTGTTCATACGTACAATACTAGAAACAACCCACAACCATAAAAACCAACCTTGACAACCTTACTTTTGGGTAAAAGCACAAAGTTGTATCACACTTTATAAAGGAAACAACCAATGCTGATCCAACTTTTAAACTTGAATCACTAAAAAGTAGCATATATGTTTTGAATTTTTAAATGATGTAAACTAGTAAAATATGTATTTTTTAGTATATTTTATGTTTGTATTTTTTATAAGAAATTAAAAACTTATTTTAAACTATTTTTTCACAAATTAACACTATAATTTAGTTGCTGATAAAATGCTGAAAAATGAAGTTGCAAGGGGCGTCAAACTTTTTATAGTAAATTTTATTTTTTTTCTTTCAACTTTTTTGTGTGTATTTATAACTTGAAACATTAGTGCATGGATATAATTTTTTCCAATTTTGATAAATATATAGTTTTATATACATATTAAAATGTGTGTGAATAGAAAACAACTATTTCCATCGGACGTCAACATTCATATTAAATATTTATCTAAAATGGAAAAAAAATTATACCATCTTGAAATAGATTCTTTTATCTAGTGCATAATATTTTTTTCATTTTTTTTAATAAGTTTTAGTATTTTTCCTTGGCATGGTAATCAACCTAATATTTTTTTGCTGATAACCTACTTTTAGTATAAATAAAAATAAAAATAAAAATAATAATTAAACTATTAAAATAAATATATTTTTGAAAACTACACTTATGGATCTACAAAAGGGTATTTTTATATTTAAAACAAAATATTATTTACATGTGGAGGAGTTATTAAAACTTCAAGTTTTTCAAATAATTTTTTTTTTTTGGTAAATTGGACTCAAAGTGTTGCTCCATATATTTTTAGCCAACAATTTTAGTTGAATAAACTGTGGAAGTATCTAACTTAGTAGCCAACAATTTTAGTTGAATAAATTGTGGAAGTATCTAACTTAGCTAGAATAAATCTTACTAGGTCATATGTTTGACCAAAATTGATTTTTAGTTAGAAATACTTAAATTCAATTGTGCTGATATGTTGGCTGAAAGTGTGACATGACTTTGTGCTTTTACCCCTTTACCTAATCACATATTACCTAGTTCTCCTCATTTAACTTCACATAGTGGACAGGAGTATAATCTCATTGAAAAACTTATGAATACTCCTGTAAAGATATCCCTATGGGATTTAATTCAAAACTCCCCAAACTATCATAGTATGCTTCAAACAACCTTACAATAAGTAGCGGTTCTTCCTAGTACAAATACAAATGATGTGGCCACTAACATACAAGGAATGAATATAGTTAATTCCAACATAAAATTTCATCAACATGAGTTGCACCATTTAGCATTGAGACAAAAAAATGAGGCATTGATGATCATTTCTCAATTTAATAGAATAGGCATAAAAAGGACCATGGTCGATAATGGTTCTGCCCTTAATGTGTGCGTGTGAAACTCTTAGATAGGTTGTAGGTAGAAAAAAAAACAATGCAACCCAACTCCCTATCCATTCAAATATTTGACAATGTAGGAAGGCAACTGCTCGGTGTAATTACTTTACCTATTATAGTCAAAAGTCTACCTTACAAACTCCTATTCATGTTATGCCTCATGACCTTTCATACAATCTTCTTTTAGGAATACCATGGATTCATTAGATGCATGTGATTCCTTCGACTCTTCATCGTATTATGAAGTATGTCTATGACAATAGGGTATACCAAGTTGAGATGGACCTCGAGCCTGAAAGTTGCCTAAAAGTTGAAAAAGGAACTACAAATCCTCTGAGCACATTAATGCCCACATCCAATATAGAACCTTTAAAAAAAGATAAGTAAGAGGTGGAAACAGTGTCAAAATTATTGGATGATGATTGGGGTTCCTTGGATTTCACACCATCATTTATGGGAGAACACATAATCACAAGAAAAGAAGATGACAAGCAAAAGCAACCAATGGTCATGCCAACTCAAAATTTGGAAGAACAATCACAAACATATTACTCCCCTACTCTTGAAGAAGATACAAGTTATACGACAAACTTTGATGAGATAGAATACCAACAACCACCAAACTTGAAGGAAACATGGAACAACTTTACGAGAGAGGATATGAACTTGTGAAGCAATTGGGTTACAATGGTAAAGGATGTAGAAAGAAAGAACAAGGAATTAAATTTCCTATAGAGCCTAACATACAAGAGACAAAGACTGGTTTGGGATATTTTCCTTCTAAAATTACACAAGCAACAAAGCAACCATTGTTAAACATCAATACTATCATGTGCAAGCCAAAATTCAACCTCACAATGCAATATCCTGACTTTCTTTACATGGAGTTACCACCATCATGGGAGTACTTTGAAGATGAGGAAGCCTTGAAATAAATGCTAGGAGTTTATGATACACAATATAATCCTCCCAAGAAAAAGGTTACATGTGCTACGATTAGTACCAAGCCGAGAGATCTCAAAGGTGAAAGTAATGAAAATGACATAAATGCAGAACAATACAATCCCAAATTTCCAAATTCAAATTCCCTCCCTTTAGGGGGTACAATTGACATACCAATGGATATAACAGATAAAGAGAAATTAAAATTAGAAAATTCATTGATGATGAAGAACAAGAAGATACTGCAACCTTGCTTCATGACTTTCTTGAACTCTTTTCTTAGAAGTATTAAGATATGCTAGGAATAGACCCAAAGATTGTGACACACAACATTATCCTTGTTGAGAATTCCAAGCTCGTTCGACAAAAGATATGCAAGATGAATCCTAAGATATATTTTCTTGTTAAAGCTGAGCTTGAAAAAATCCTTGATGCGGGCTTCGTAAGACCTATAGATTATTCTCCATGGATCTCAAATATTGTCACAGTCACAAAACCTGACAATCATATTAGGATGTGTACGGATTTTTGAAACTTGAATAAATCATCTTTAAAAGATGACTTTCCCCTTCCTAATATTGACATGATAGTAGACTTAACTGTGGGACATGCTTTGTTGTCATTCATGGATGGATTTTCAAGATATAATCAAATCTTCATCAACCCTCAAGGTCAATACAAAACAACATTTACAACTGTTTGGGGGACATTTTTTTGGGTTATGATGCCTTTTGGATTAAAGAATGCAGGCACAACATATCAATGAGCTATGACACTAATATTCCATGATTACATACATAAGATCTTGGAGGATTATGTTGATGACATTCTAGCTAAATCATTAACAAGGCAAGAAAATGTGAATGTCCTTTTGAGAATCTTTGAGTGAATGCGAAAGTACAACATGAGGTTGAATCCAAAAAAAGTGTCTTTGGTGTAGATAGTGGAATTTTTTTAGGTTTTATCATGTCTCATAGAGGCATTGGCATGATTGATGCTATTGTTAACATCCCACCCCCTAAAAAAATCTCTCAATTATGCATGCTACAAGGAAGAATTCAAGTTATCCATCATTTTGTCGCATCTTTAGCTGATCACAAATTACCATTCACACATCTCCTCAAAAAGGATGTGCACTTTGATTTGAATGATGATTGTAAACAAGATTTTGAGAGTTTGAAGGAATATCTCGCAACTCCACCTATTTTACAACCTGCTATGCAAAACAAACCGTTTATACTTTATATAGCTGCATCAACCCATGCTCTCGCAACATTGTTGGCTCAACAAGATGAAAATGGTAAAGAGCATCTAGTCTAATACATCAACCGAACTATGATAGATTATGAGAAATGATACACAATAATAGAAAATAAATGTTTGACCCTTGTATTCACTACAAGTAAATTGCAACATTATTTGTTGAATGCATAAATACAAGTGATGACAAAATTTGACCATCTCAAACATATTTTTAATAAAATAGATTTATCCAGACGTCTAGCTAAGTGGGTGATTTTGTTGACTGAGTTTGACCTAATGTTTGTTTCACAAAAATAAATTAAGTTTCAAGCCTTGATCGACCAATTAGCTGATGCTCCTTCCCCTTTGGCATTACATAGTAATGACTCTTTCCCTGACGATAATGTGTTGGCAATCAAAATTAATACATGGGAATTATATTTTGATAGATCTAAGTATAGAAAACACTCCAGTGTTGGGGTTATATTAATCCCACCCACAAGAAATCCTATTCCCTTGTCATATCAGTTAAATTTCCTATGTACAACAACACTATTGAGTATGAAGTGTTTCTCATTGGGTTATGCTTTGCTTTAATATTCAATGTGAAAGATATTAGGATCTTTGGAGATACATAATTAGTAATCAAAAAAATAAATGGGACATATCAAGCAAAGCATGACAAATTATCCAAATACAAGGATCTCACAATGAAATTATTAGAGAAGTTTGAATCATTCACCATTGACAGCATCCCACGAAAATAAAATCGGCATGCGAATGCAATGGCGAGTGTAGCCTCTCTTATATCACCTTCAAATCCTTCAAAAGATGTCACATTTACTGTTCACCCAATTATGAAGCCATCCATTGATAGTAAACTTGAAGAAGTGTTTCAATGACTAAGCAAGACTTGAGTGAATGGAATGTTATAATATTCAACTATTTGAAAGATGGTACTATTCCTGAGCCCACAACAATGAATACCCGATGTTGCTTGTGAAAAATAGCAATCAAGTACATAATTCTAGCCGACATATTATACAGAAGATCCTTTAATGGTATTTTGCTTAGATGTCTTAACAAATCTCAAATCCCCGTAGCACTAAAAGAGGTGCATGTGGGTGCATGTGTAGGTCATTTTGGAGGAATATCATTAGTGTAAAAACTCATTCATATGGGATATTACTGAAGGCATATGGAAAGTGATTTCTTTGCATACGTTAGGAAATTTCATAAAGGTTAGGAACATAGAAATTTGATTCATGCTCCTTTTGTTGAGCTTCATGCCCACATTCCTATTTGGTCGTTCTCAGTATGAGGATTGGATCTACTTGGAAAAAAAATTCCACCTTCATTTGCTAGCCATACGTTTATAATCACAACAATGGATTGTTTCACAAAATGGGTAGAAGTCATTCCTCTTCAATTCACAACTGTTGATGTAATATGTCATTTCATATTGGAACACATTATTGCTCACTTTGGACTTCCTTCCACATTAGTTTTAGATAATGGAACACCATTCAAGAACAATGATGTGAAGAAATTCCTTGACACATTTAATATCCAACATCGCTTTTCAACACCCTACTACCCACAATCTAATGGTCAAGCTGACGAAACTAATAAAACTATCAAAAAAATCTTAATAAAAATAGTAAATAAACATAACAAGGATTGGCATATGAAATTGATGTATGCATTATGGTTTTACCGTACTAGTGTCATAAAATTAATGGGAACAACTCCTTATAACCTTTTATATGGTACCGAGGTGGTGATAACCTTGGAGTTAGAAATACCCACATTAAGAATTGTTTTTCAAGAGGTCATCAATGATGACACTTACAAACAACAAAGATTTCATCAGCTTGAGATGCTTGATGAAAAACGTATTAATGCAAGTGAGAACCTCTAGGCTTATGCTAATTAGTTACAAGGCAATCATAGTAATCATGTCATCCCTTGTGTATTTAGTAAATCTGACTTGGTCTTGTATGAAAATCAATGAAACATTAATGCCGACCCGATTGAAAAAGGAAAATCCACTCCTAATTGGTTAGGACCTTACATAATTAGAAAAAATTATGGGTCAAGTGCATACGCGTTAATAGAAATGGATGGTGGACCCCTCAAAGACCCTATCAATGTCACACATTTGCACCAATATTATGTCTAATCTCCTTGAATAGTATGAATGGTAAGCAGTGTTGTTAGAGCTAAGGGATTATATCCCAGAAGCTTTCACATTTATTTGTTCTTGACAAGCAATTATTTGGGTGTCTTGAACACTAAAGTGATTATTTTATTTGATTAATTTAGGTCTCATGCTATTCAAGTTTATTTTATGTGTCATGTTAGAGTAGATCCTTATATGCATTTAATGTTCCTTAATTAAATCACAAGTGCATTTAATTTAACATAATATACTTCATCACAATGTTGCATCTAAGAGAAAGTATAATAATGTTTTTGGTTAGATCACATAAAGCATGTTAAATCATGGAAGCATTTATTAAATAATCTTACAAAGGTTATTTAATCAATCACATTGAAATTTAACATTCAAACACAAATAATAAAATATGAAGTTCTCATAATATATATATCAAATTTTTGTGTACATATCATCAAATATCCAATACTACTAAGGCCTATGGCTACTAGATCCCTTGGGACCTATTGGTCGCATCTATCTAGTAGCAGTCTATCAGGAGATAGTGGTGTGTGATCGTGATCGCAATCCACTAAGTGTACCAAGAGAAAACTATAAACCTTGTATTTGTCCAAGGGCCTCTCAATGTGCTCCTGCTATCTAATCTCTCTTCACCTGTTGCCTCACTACCTCTATCTCTATTCTCTCAAACTCTATAGGGGTCTGGGATGACTATGCCTTTGGGGTAGCATGCACTTGGTGGATGCATCTCCTCAAACTCTCATACACTGCCCATAGTTTGACATATGGCTTGAACAACTCTAGGTCCTAATCCACAATGGGTGGGGGCAGATAGTCTGAGTCTATGGCCTCCTTGTCAACTGATGGGGGCACTATCTATGTAGTCGCCTATCAATAGAGATCCCTAAAGTCACTCATAGACCCTGCAAGATTGAAAATAAAATATCAATATAGATCATGAAATATATATATATATAAAGACTAAGGAAAAGCATGAAAGTATAACAATAAATAATATATCATCACCTATATCTCGGGTAGGTTGTGAGAAATCAACCTCATCCCATGTAGCAAGCATGGAGGATGTGCTAGCCTCTCCATGACTATAGGTACTAGTGCCTGCTCGTGATCTAGTCATACAAATGGGAGAAGACTCTCCCCACTCATGCCCTACTGGATCCTCATTTGTTGCCTCACCACCCTCACTCATGGACTACTCCTTCTCGTCATCCTCCTCCTCATCATCCTCCCTCTTGGTCGCTATACTTAGGATTTGCATCCTCATCATAGTCACCATCTATGACATATGTAAATATGTCTACAGCCCTGTACTGTGTTTGCTCGGCTTACCTCATTATGATGTTCACCACATGCCACCTAGTCCCGCAACATGTCTAGTCTTGTAGGCATGTAATCTCATTTGCTCAGAATATTTCACTATTCCTCAATCACTATCAAGCTACAAAAGGTAAATGGAAAAATAGTAAGAATTTACTTCAATTTTTCACTCTTATGTAAGTTGAAATTAGTGTGTTTACTATATTAGGGTTAAAAAATGCATTTCAATCAAATCAGCATAACGGGTGCTAGAGAGCTATATTTTTTATGTCATTTATTGCGTTGGAATCTTGATTCCACTCCTAGTATCATCAACCATCTATCATTATGAGGAATGGTACTTTGAAATTCCCTATGATATGGCTTACCCCATTCATTATGGCTAGGTTGCTACCTTGATTCTACCTCTGAAAAGCAAGTAGAATCGAGCATACATCTACCCTCAAATGTGATTTCGAGATAGAGGTTTGATAAGAGGATTGTTTTTGGATAACTAATGGATTTGTGTTGCATGATGTGGTTCCTAACATTATGGTTTTGTAGATAACTATAATGGGGGCTTCATTCTCCCATGTCATTATTGAACTCACATATGTATCCTTTTATGAAACAAAGGTCATCATTAGATTCCTTTAGCTTACATATGCATGTAAAGTCAAATACACGCTAAAGTGGGGGCTAAATGTGATGTAGAAAATTATGCACTCTTGAAAAAGAGGTGATTTCACACTTAATTTGGACCTATTTTGGCACCCTTGCATTAATTACCCTTCAAAATCATCATTTATAGGCCCCTAGGACCTATTATTTTGGAATTTTGAAAGCCATTCTACTCAAAAATCATATAAAATCCATCAAAATACTAAAAAATCTAAAAACCCACCTCAAAAACTTAAGGTGGGACTCATTTTCCACCTTGGGCGAATGAGTCCCCTTAGGTGGGACCCATTCACCAAGGGTGGTGAATGAGTCCCATTTGGGGCCTTTTTCAAATTTTAGCAAGAATTTATCAATTTAATTTGGGTTTTTGATGAATGTTGGCCTTTGGAATTTAAATAATGGTCAATTAAGTGTTGATACCTATAAAAGAAAGCTTCCAAGTCATTTTTATCAATATTTAAGAGCTTTGAGCAAGCATTTTCAAGTATCAAGCATCAAGAATCTTCAAGAAAGTTCTCACAAGAGAATTCAAATTTCAAGACCAAGAAAGGTTGAAGCTTTTGAGCAGCATTAAAGTGTTTTTTCAAGTCTTCAAGCTCACTTTTAATCAAGATATAAAATTTTCAAGAGTTTATCATGGATGCCTATGGTTAATCATGATGGATTCTAGGTTGGGGAGATGCAACTAGCCATCAAGCCAATCCTAAAGACTTGTTTCCTAAGCGATTCCATCATCCATTATCACTCTACATTCAGCCTAAGGAAGGTATAAGCATCATTGGGATTCATTTGGGGTGATTGAAGATCATCACAAATGAATCATTCATCTCTTCATTTCCATTCTTGCATCATATTCTTTCATGTTAGAATAAGATTACACCATGTTTTGGATTTCCTAGTCTTAGACACACTTAAGGCTAGGGTTTCATGCATATTTTATTATCTTTATCAAGGTTTAATTACCAAACTAGGGGTTTGACCAAGGTAAACCCCCCATTACCAAATCAAGTCAAATTCTATTTTGTAGGTGTTTTTGGATAGGTTTAGATTGAGAACTCAAGCTAGAAGGGAAGGGTGGGTGTTGAAGTGCAGATCAGAGTTTTAAAATATCAAAAAAGCTAAATGATATTGATTCACCAAGAGTGGTGAATGAGTCCCACTGCTATTTTCTGTTAGATACACTTGCAGATTTCAATACTCTTTTTCTCGAAACAAGCTTCTACACAAAAAATCTAAATCTGGGACTGATTTTCCCAGGTTGGCGAATGAGTCCTAGTTGGTCAAAAAGTCAACATTTCCAAAATTCCAGAGTTGTTTCTAGTCCCTTAGAGGTTTTCAGGTGCATAGTATTCATACTCTGTTTTCCTATTATGTTTTAGTTGCATTTCTAAGGCTTTTCTAGGTCAGTTTGCATACTACACTATATTTTCAAACATTTTCTTTTCCAAGTTTACACTTGGTGGTGAACCCCTCATTTTGCATTCTTGAACCCTTACAACATTCCATTTTCTAGATTTAAATATCCTTTGTATTGAAATCTCAAGGTTTTGTTCTTGAGTGAAATACCCAAGAATAAAATTGACCTCTCTCCTTTTAGGTTTTAAACCCTAGAAGCCCTAGAGGGAGGTCACCATTTTCCTCGTTTCAATATAGTTAGGGTTTTCTTCATTTATTAGCATCTCTAGCAAACATTCTGAGCCAATCAACCATCTTCATTATTCATTGCATTCTACATATTTCAATATACTTGACCATGTAGGGTTTCATAATAGTATGTGCACACATGGCATAGTCCATTTCTTCCAATCATCATCAAGGATGTAGCTAGGAAATTACACCTTTGTCTATGCCAAAAAATTTTTCATGTCAATTGGAACTATGGTTCCTTATGTCATTCTCAATTTTTATGTACAATCAATCCATATTCACAAACTTTATTTTTCTTTTCCACAGTATCATAATTTCCACCAATAGGGTATGTGCAGGATCATGATGGGCCAAAAAGTGGCGATATGATGGGTATGTGGTTGAAGACTTTTTTTTACCCAAAATTGATGAAACGAAAAGGGTTTTTAAAGGATATTATCAGCTTTCCACCAATATAAATTATGCTTTACTTTGAATTTAATAAATAATTATTATTCATTTTCTATTTGAATTACGAATAAAGTTCTAATTGATAGGTTGATTGAAAAATATATATAACTTTCAAACGGTATCACATTTTTTGAATCCAAAACATGCGGCACATTCTATACTTTGCATACTATAGGATTAAAAAAAAGGAAATTGAATTTCATGAATTTTTGACCAAGTTAAGGTGGTCAGACAAACGAGTTTTCTATATTTTTAAAAAATTGTAATAAAAAATTCATATTTAATTATTTACTTGGAAAAAAATTATAAAAAAGTATTCATCACATCAAGACATGAGTCCTCTACTTATATCTAAAATATTATAAAAAATTATTATCATTTTATTGTGATTAGGGTGGTCAGACAAACACCTACTTCTTATTTTTTCCCTAAAATTTAAGTACTACTGCATTGAAATTTCAAATTCTCACCAAATAGATTTTTTTTTAATAAAATAAGCCTAGTAGTTTAGAAACTAAATTCAATTTTCTATAGATTCTATTGTTACATATTTTTGAAATAATAAAGATAACTTATTCAATTTTTTACGTCAATTTTCCTAACTCTAATTTTTCTAAATTTTTTGCCACTTAAGGGCCCGTTTTTTTCATGATGATTCTGCACATACCCAATAGGTAACTAAATTTTTTTTTAATGTTACCTAATAATCTGTACTGATTAGTGTAAAAATGGATTCTTTATGGTTTAAGACATAGAAAATCACTTTTCTCCAACTAACATTCAAATATTTCCTAGAGACCTCAACCCAATGAAGGTTGAAAGAAGAGATCTGACAATAGGGTATCTTAAGATATGAATTCAGATTACAAGAGGGGTTCAAAACCAAGTGAGAACTTGGAAATGCAATTGTAATGTAAGATGTAATACTAAACCATATTTTGATGCAATGACCTACAAAATTACCTAAAAAAAGTATGTAAAACAAAACAGAAAGTTGCAAAATAGAATGTGTGCACTTGGAAACTTGTAGAGACCTGAATGGAGACTAGAAATGCTATTGATCCTAAATTTTTGGCCTACTAGGACTCATTCACTATTCTAGGCGAATCAGTACCATATTAGGGTTTCTGCACAAGAACATGTTTTTGGAAAATGGATATCCAAATCTTAAAAAATCTCTAAAAAAAACCTACATTGGGACTCATTCGCCACTTCTGGTGAATGAGTCCAATTTGGATTTTCTAGAAATTCAAAGTATGAATCTACTCTTCTCAGTTTGCTCAATCATCTCCTCTAGGTTTTCAGATTTGAAACTCTGATTTTGGGGCTATAGATGACCTTTTAGTGAAGATTATGACCTTGTAGATAGGGAGACAACTCCAACAAGATTGTAACCTAATCTTCAATGATCTTCAAGTCTTCAAAGCACCTAGATCTGAAATTACACAAAAGAAAGAGAGAAATAGTGTTTATTGTGAGGGAATAGGGGTTTTTCTTGGTCAAACCCCTTTTAGGTAATTAAACCAAATGATGGAACAATGAAATGAAGGCATGAAACATGGAACAAAGAACATGAATCATGGACAATGACACCTTGAATGATGCCTTGTGAATGATGTCTTTTAAATCTTCAACTCAACATGAAATAGCCATGAAGGATGTAGATATTGATCTTTGACACCTTGAATAATGCCTTATCAATAACATGCTTTATGCTTGATAATATTTGATATGATGATAGATCTTGAATTTCTTCAACAAGTGGTGAAGAATCTTGCCCTTGAATTCCTTAGAAATGATCTTGAAAGAAATCTTGATGACCTTGTAAATAATTGGAATGCTTAACTCTTGAATGTTTGACTTGATGACATGAATGTATGATGAAATAATGATTTGAGAGCTCATTTATATAGGAAATCCACTCAAATGATCATTAATTTGATCCCTAAGGCAAACATGGAAGAAATTTGAATTAAAAACCCACTTTTCTAGCTCATAACCTTAAAAATAGGAAAAATTGGACTCATTCACCACCCTTGGTGAATGAGTCACACCTAGATGGGACTCATTCACCCAAGGTGGTGAATGGGTCCCATAGGGACTATTGTTGGTCCTAAACTATTGGGGAGTGAATAAATTAAGCTTATATGTTGATCTTGTTGGGTTTTTTATTAAAGTATGCCTTGGGATGCACAATATGGGGTCATAGGGGCCTATTAGTGATGATATATAGGTTATAAATTCAAGGGGGGCCAAAATCTAATGTGAAAGTGTAAATAAATACACTTTACAACACTAAATTAAGGAAAAGTTGAGTCTATTTAGCTTAAAAGGGCCCTAAATCCCATGTGAATGTGTAAAAAACATTACAACACTAAATTAGGTCCACTTTAGTTTACAAGCCCCCTAAATTTAATGTGAAGATGTAAATAAATACATTTTATAACATTAAATTAAGGTAGAGTTAAGTTATTTAGCTTAAAAAGGACCCAAGACCTAATGTGGATGTGTAAAACACCTCACAACACTAGACCAAGGCGACATTAAGTCCAATTTATCATTAAGCATTCCTAAATCAAGCAAGGGATACTATTTTCTACACTACATTTAGCCCTCACTTTAGTGAGAGGGTGAACTTGCTTCTAGACATTCAAGAGGGGTCCAAGTGTACTGATGCATATGGTCTAGGATAACATAGACCAAGGAGGTGGTCAAACCCCAAGATCCAATATCCTAAGTCAACCCGACATAAGCACAAAAATGACACACACAAAGGTGTATACTTTGCAGCAAAACAAGATACACAAACATACAATGCCAAAGATATAAAGAGGAAAGAAAAGAATAAGATAGGTGGATCCAGCTTCAAAAATGTGCTCACTCTAGGGCAACAAAAATTTAGGTCGTCAATGGGGTGAGTTGTCTGAAAGAAGTGGTTTAGTGAGAAATTCATGTCAGTGTGTTAGCTTCCAACCATATAATGAAAAATTCATGCCAATGTATCAACTTCTCATCATACTAACCATACCAAAGTTATCCTCTTGATAACTTTGATAAGGCACCATAATTTAATGCTTTATGTAAATGCTTTTGTCATGTAATTTTTTTGTTAAAGTGGATTTTTCTTTGTTCATGTAATTCTCTTCCTCTTAGGGAGCATTGTGCCTAATGTCTCCAAGAGAGGACAAGTTAAAAGTGTTAAATCATCCCCAATGGGATTCCTCATTCACATCATTCCATGTTGCTAGATAATACACTCTTGGATGACATCAAACCCAATGACACCACCAAGAAGAGGACACATCACAAGAAAAAATAAAAAATCATTCCATGATATTTTAGCCAAAAGATGTCATTTGTGTATGCCCCCACTTTAAAGTGGTTGCTACACCATCACTATGAGAAATTGATTTAAAGTAGCCAATGATAAATGCTAACATGAAAGAAGACATGAGATCCAACTTGGAAATCCCTATGCCATGTCATATGTTTCCAAATTGAACTACATCATGGATAAGTATGTCACATGCGAGCCAACTTAAGGCATGTTGTCCACATCCCAAGCTTGCTCTTATATATATATGTGAAAGGTCGTCAACTAGCCAAAAGAGAAAATGACAAGTGACATATGAGGATGAGGCCTCCCAACCCCCTTGCCCCCATTTAGTGTAGGACAAGGGTGAGCCCAAAATGGATGATGATATGTTGGTCCTTACAAAAAGGGAATGACTTACGATGAATATACAACATGCAATATTGAGTATGCTATGATTCTACAACTATTGCATGGCAAGGAGCAACAAATAAGGTTATTTATTATGATGAGTAAACAAGGTGTCAACTTGATACATATTTAATTAGATATCTATCAATTTTGGATGCATAAAAGTTAAATTTTTCTTGGAAGAGTCTTTTGCAATAAAATTGAATGAAGGATTTTGTTTTGAGGGACAATAACCAAGATCATTAGTCATTTCTTATATTTTAGGCTTATAGGGACATGGATACATTTAATGATTCCTTGTGAATGATGTCGTGTGAATTTGCAACTCAAGATGAAATGGCCATGAAGTATGTTGATCTTGATCTTTGACAATAGGTGTGGAACAATGCTACATCACAACACTAGATCAATAACATGCTTGATGCTTGATAATCTTTGACATGATGATAGATCTTGAATTGCTGCAACAAGTGATGAGGAATCTTTCCCTTGAATGCCTTACAAATGATCTTGAAAGCTATCTTGATGACCTTGTAAATACTTGGAATGCTTAACTCTTGAATGCTTGACTTGATGACATGAATGTATGATTAAATAATGATTTGAGAGCTCATTTATATAGGAAATCCACTCAAATGGCCATTAATTTGATCCCCAAGGTTGACATGGAAGAATTTTTAATTAAAAACCCACTTTTCCTGCTCACAACCTTATGTTGGCCTTGTTGTTGCACCAAAAGATTGACTTGTTAATGCTCGATACAAGCCAAAGTTAAGATCCATGGGAGGTGGTTAAACCATGTCATGAATCTTGAGCACCATGTTGAACAACCAAGGAGACAAAGGGTTCACAACTTGAAACAACCCCTCGAGTGCAAGCGAGGGATTCAAACCCATGACCGAATACGATACCAATTGTTGGCCTTGTCATTTCACCAAAATATCAATCTATTAGTGCTTGATACAAGACAAATTTAAGATCCATGGGAGGTAGTTAAACCATGTAATGAATCCTAAGCGTCATGTTGAACAACCAAAGAGACCAAGGGAACACACCTTGCAACACCTTACAAATAGGCCAAATGGGACTCATTTTCCATAAGATGGAAAATGAGTCCCACCTAGATGGGGTTCATTTTCCAAAGGTGGTGAATGGGTCCCACAAGGACTATTTTTGGTCCTAAAGTGACAGAGAGTGAAGAAATTAAGCTTATATGTTAATCTTGCCAGGTTTTTGATTAAAGCATGCCTTGGGATGCACAATATGGGATCATAGGGGCCTATTAGTGATTATATAAAGGTTATAAATTCAAGGGGGCTCAAAATCCAATTTGAAAGTGTAAATAAATACACTTTACAACACTAAATTAAGGAAAAATCGAGTCTATTTACTTAGAAGGGCCCTATATCCCATGTGCATGTGTAGAACATGTTACAACACTAGATTAGGTCCACTTTAGTTTACAATCCCTCTAAATTTAATGTGAATATGTAAATAAATATATTTTACAGCATTAAATTAAGGCAGAGTTAGTTAATTTAGCTTAAAAAGGACCCAAGACCTAATGTGGATGTGTAAAACACCTCACAACACTAGACCAAGGTGACATTAAGTTCAATTTATCATTAAAAATTCCTAAATCAAGCAAGGGATACTCTTTTCTACACTACATGTACAAACATCCCCATCCATTCATTCTCTTTCTTGGATCGGTCTCATGCTCTGTTCATTGATATACAAATCTATGCAATCCACCCATGTAAAGATCTTCTTTTATTCCACTACTGAAGCGATCTAATTCTTCTACCTAGGGAATCATGCACCATTCAAATTTTTATACTAAAATTATCATCATCAAATTGCTAGGGCTTGAATCCTATCATTTTCCAAAAGACAATGTAGTATTGAGGAGATAGGAGTCTGGTCTCATCGAGAAATGGCTATCTCTACGATGAAAATCCTTCAACTTGTGCATTATCATTTAAGCATTGACCAAAATAATCTTCATTGATTTATAACAGTGATGAAAAATCAACATGTAAAATTTTTCCACATGTCATTATCTCATTCTCTTCTTTGTTTTCACATCACCTTCCTTAATCACTTTTCATTGAAACTAGTTCATCATAACAACACCATTCGATAAACACCATGTTGATCATTACCATTCCTTGTGCCACTACTTGCAAGGAACATGGGCCCACAAAAATCTAGCGGGATGGTGGAATTCAACCATGTGTCAAAATTTGACATCATCGAGCTACCACATTAGCACCCTATCGAAATGTATAAGGGACACAAGATATAGTCTCCTAAAAACCCCTATCACTTCGATGCAAAATGTCTCTCTCCCCTTGTCGCTCCATCAAAGAGACATAAAATGAACTCCCATCGAAATATAGAAATATTCTCTATAAGACATCATCGCTTCATAGAATGGATTTGCATTTCATTCCTAGAAAAATCTACAATTCTTCTTGATGAAGATTACCAAACACTCTTTCTTTGTCACTTTGTAGAAGGGACAAATTTCCATGCCATGCCAAAGTATTGAAGTCTCTTCGATAAGATGCTAGCAGACTGTTAAGGTTACACCAAGGCATCCAAATGGTGACTTCTCTTTTGTTCTAACTAACTTCCTTGGTCATGATCATCCTTATCATCCTTATCATCAATTATGCACCACCATTCTCTACTCATCATTCAATTTGCAACAACGATGTGAATCGATGCAGCGATCATCATTCACTTTGATCATTTCCATTGCATAATGCTACATGGTTAGTGAGTGCACATTAATTTCAGTGATGCAACGACCATCATGATACACTAGGTATCATTGCTTCCTATACACGAATGTGAAATCCTTCTTTCATTATCTTCACAACATACTCAAATTAAATTTCATCATTACCAATCATTAAAATAGGAGCCACCACTACCATTTTACTATGATTCTCTCATCCCATTAATACTTCAGATGCCTACAATCGACATTAATTTGGATTCCTTTCTTAGGAATATTACTCAAATTACTTTTTTTGGTGGTCAATGCAACATCATGGCAGGAATGCAACATGATGATCAACTTTGGAAACCTCTATAGAATCATCCTTCTTTCACCAACAACCTATAGTAGTAAAAATTCAATTATCATTCACTCCTCTTCATTATCTTATACTAAATCCTCTTGATACACATGCTCTAATCTCTAAGACAACTAGGCACATCACTCAATTGTCTTCTTGCACCATTGATGTGAATGACACTTATGCCAAAAAACTCCTTTGTAGGATTAGTTACATCTCACATTTGATCCCCCTTTTGACATCAATGACAACTATATTCCAATAATGTCCCCTTTTTTCATTGACGAAAAAATTAAATGATCAACCACAATGATCTAATACCAATGATGAAAACAACTAAACTCAAATCTCCTTTTCTCATCCTTATGAGCATCTGCATCATTTTCAATACATATACTTTGAGCATTTTCTCAACTCTCTCCCATGCTCCAATTTGAGCATTTGAAAACCTTTCTCCCCCTTTGACATCAATGGAAAAGGGTCATACTCCTGAACATATTATCTCAGGTCATCTTGTTGCTACAACCACTGCTTCTCCCAATCAATGGAAAAATGACTTTAATCCCCTTTTGAATGATACCAATTGAAGACAATTATTGATTGTTCTCATGCCAAATTTTTCACTTAATCATGTTACTATAATGGAAAACCATAGGCTTCAACTATGTTGTACCAATTGGCATTATCTAATGCTATTTGAAGTGGCATTACATGCTATGAACTAATCAACTCAATTGATACTAATTTCAGAATTCTCTATTTATTCTCTTGTACCAATTGAGTCATATTCTTGTCACTCATTGTCATATCATTCCCTAATACCAACTATTAAGACTATCCAGGATACCAATGTTGAAGAATATCAACACACAAGTCTTCCCCTGTGACATACTTCTCTTCTTTGCACACCATTATGAGCATGCTTACCTCTATATGTTATACCAATTTACACTCTTAACTACACTGTATCAAGTATGAAACTGATATGATACCTATATCAGCCCCCCCTTAGTCCTAGATGCATTTCCTTTAGCATACACAAGCATTTTCTTCACTTCAGGTTCTGTATCAACCAAACTATTATGTGGCAAAACACCATGGTTTTCTACCAACTAGAATCACATTTTATTAGTATAACACATGCACAACCATCTTCTTCCTCAACTACAAATGTTCTTCCCTTTGACAAGCATTTCAAAGAGAAAGAGTGTAACCATTAAATCTGCAACCATAAAGTCATTAGAAATTTGTAAAACATATTTTACCTGAATTGATCTCCTAATCACTTCTAGGGTTGAGTAAGATACCAATGAACATCCCCTAGATTCGTGCCCTATCACTACATATTAGTGATGTGAGGCAGAAGTAGCCACATTGAGTGCTACCAGCCAATATTTAACTCTTTAGACCTTCTCATGCTTCTTCTTTGTCTTATCAACCTTCTTCTCGGGAATATGTGAACCATTGTTCACTTTGGGGAACATATTCCTTTTCTTACTATGTGATTTTGATCTTACATAATGTGTTGTTGGTCTTACATTATCTAATCTAAAGTTCTTAGTTGTGTGACCACTATTATTATATTTATAACATAGTACATTCATATTCACAACATGAGAAAATGAGTTTCTATACATATATTTTGTGCTCCTTCTAGGTGCATCTCTACATTCGCATGCCCTATGACCAAATTGATTACATGAATGACAGTAACCTTAGAAAAAAAATGATACCTGGTCATATATTTTCTTTATGCAAGATGAGGGGGTCTTCTTTATTTTGACTTCTTCATGTATTTCATCATTGAGAATCTTTCTACTTCAACTCCCTTTGTGTGTTACATTCTCTTCAGTTGTTCGGGGACTGATTTTTTTACCTTCTCATCTACTACGGGTATCTTCTTCTAATAATCAGAAATTGAATGGTTATTGTTCTTTTTGCTTGTAGTAGGTCTCTCTTATCCTACAACTTCCTTCATATCAACAACTAGCTTCTTTTCCTCTTTTTTTTTCTTCATCTTTCCAATTCCTTTATCTATATTTCCATCTGCTAAAGCATTCTCCTTGGAACTATGCATTAATGCTTCTCTTCCTTTGCACAACCTCTTTCTACTATTCTAAAACTATCAAATAAACTTGAAACAATAAAAGAAATCTTCTCTTTTTCATAGCTTAGGTTAATCTTCACTCCTAGTCTAGATCTTTGTCTTGATGGATTTTTTGATCTGATCAACATATCTATCATCTTAGAACCATCTTTCAACTTGATTATTTTATCAATCTATTCCTTAGCATCACTTAACTCTTTTCTTAGAGCAACTATCTTTGCTTCCAACTTCATGCTCTCATATGACTTAGAATGTAGTTCAGATTTAACTACATCTTCCACTCTCTTTGCTTCTTTCACTTGTGTCTTCAAAATGATCACCATATGATTAGATTCTTCAAGACTCTTGGTCAGCTTATCAATCTCCTCTTGTACATTTAATATTTGTTCTTCATTTTCTTTCCTCAATCGTCTAATCTCATCCAAGCTACAAATGAGTTTACCTTCTAAGTCAACTTCTTCTTCACTGGAGGAACTTTCATCTTCCCCTTCTTTATCAGAACTCTCAATCTCTTCATTAGAGGTCATTCCAAACTCCATGAAAGGTTCACTCTCACAAGCACTCTCAAATTCACCAATTGAGCTTTCAAAAACATTTGATAACCTATTTTCTCCTTTTTTGTTCAGATTATTTTTACCGCCCTCTTCTTTCTTAGAATTTTTTACTTGATCAAAAAAAAAATTAGAAACAAAATAACTAGTTTTACCTTTATTTTTTTAGAGCCATTCCTTAGTCTTTTGATAAAATCAGCTTTCTCATTATCAACGATCTCATATCTAGATGTAGATGCTCCTTCCTCTTCACTTCTAGTTGCAACATCTCCTACAAATGCATCTGCACTCTTCTCATCTTCACTTGTCTTAATAATTTCAAACTCACTTCTATATATTTGAATATTGATCTACATATTACTATCATCACCTCCATACATCCTTTTCAACTTGTCCCAAACTTCATGTGCAACTTCATAATGCATGACTTCGTCAAGTATAGATTCATACAACCTGATCATAATGACAAACCTAGCTTTAGCATCAAGTTCAAATGTCTTCTTTTCAACCTCAATAGTAGGAGGAAAAGAAACAAGAACCTTACATCCTTTCTCAACTAACATCCACACTTCAAACCCTAATGATTTTAGATATTATTTCATTTTACTACCGCTAACCATATAGTTTGATCCATCAAAGAGAGATAATTCTTTTGTAGATGAGCCTTCCATTGTGATCACTTGTCCAAGATCTACCCAAGCTGATTAAGCTTCTTCTAAGGAACCCGAGGATTTGATAAAAAATTTTGAAACACAACAATCTACTAAGAGGGGGTTGAATTAGTAGATATTAAAACTTATCCCTCAAAACATCTTATTTAGATTAACTTCTTAACCCCTTAACCAGTATTGTAGATCAAATCCTTTCAGCACTTGATGTAGATTACTTAAATTCTTAATATATAGATACAAAATATGTAGAGAATTAAACATATGCACACACACACACAAAATCCCATAACTCCAAACGTATGTTCAAAACCCAAAGTGGTAAAAACCAGAGTGAGAAATTTTGTTGGGATTTATTGTCCTAATCCAGCCTCACAAGAAATAATACTCTATTACAAGATTTAAGGGCTCCAAATATAAGGAAAATTCAACTCCCTAATTTAGGAGAAAAAAATCTAAGGATGCAACAACACCCTGATTTAGGAACAACAACTCCATGAAGACTTCAATCTCTTGCTCTGAGTAGAAATTCAGCACAACTGAGACAACAACCTCTACAAAATTGAAAGTTCATATATGTATACAATTGGTTCTGCATAACCTGATAATACATCAATTCAGTTCATAACGTTTTTGCACAAACTACAACTTACTTTCTATTGTTGATGTTACAATCTCAACAACTCAACCTCAACATTCTTGATCTATCTCTCTTCTCTGCACTCTCTTCTACACTTAGAACATACTTTGTTCTACTTGTTGCACCTTACTCAACACTTCTCTTCTCTCTATATTTTATGCATACACATCAAGGCATCACTATAACATACTTCTTGTCACTGCAGACTTTTTTCTCTATCTCTACACTTGCATCAACCACATACTTAGACAATCCACTATTGCAGATTTAACACTTAGACATTTTTTAAATTGTAATAAACTAACTCTTTCTTGACTTCATAGATTTGCATTTTTTATCTTCACAAACCTCATCACTTCAAGTTATCCATCACTGTCTAGATCATCTAGAAGCTATAGTTAGGGTTTTCTTCATTTGTTAACATCTCTAGCAAGCATTCTCAGTCAATCAACCATGTTCATTATTCATTGAATTCACCATATTTCAGTATACTTAACCAATTACAGTTTCATAACAATTTGTACACACATGACATAGTCCATTTATTCCAATCATCATCAAGGATGTAGATGGAAAGTTACACTATTGTCTATGCCAAAAATTTATTCATCTCAACTAGAACTAGGGTTCCTTATGTCATTCTTCATTTTTCTATGCAATCGATCCAATTTACAAACTATGTTTTTCTTTGCCATAGTAATGTCATTTCCACCAATAAGCAACTGAAACTTTGCTAGAAGTTACTTGATAATCTATGTAAATATCTCCATCTATTCATTATATTTCTTAGATTGGTCTCATGCTCTATTCATCAACATATGAATCTATGTAATCCACTTGTTTAAAGATCTTCTTTCATTCCACTATTGAATCTATTTTATTCTTCTTCATAGAAAATCATGCACCATTCAGATGTTTATATTGAAATTATCATCGTTAAATTGCTAAGACTTGAATCTCATCATTGTCCAAACAAAAAAAAAATATCAAGGAGATAGGAAATTTGGTCTCATCAAGAAATGGTTGTCTCTACGATGAAGAACCTTCAACCTATGCATTATCATTTAATCGTTGACCAAAATAATCTCTATTGATTTGCAATAGTGATGCAAAGTCAACCAGTAATCATTTGCCACATGTTATCTCATTCACTTCTCTATTTACACATCAACTTCCTTAATCACTTTTCATTGAAACCGGTCCATCATACCAACACCGTCCAATCAACACCCTGTTGATCACTATCATTCCCTATGCTACCGCTTACAAGAAACTTAGGCCCGCAAAAATCTAGCAGGTTGGTGAAATTCATCCATGTGTCAACATTTGAGGTCATCGAGCTACCACATTACTACCCTATCAAATTGTAGAAGGGACACAGGATATAGTATCTCCTAAAAACCCTTGTCACTTCGGTGTAAAATGTCTCTATATCCTTGTCACTCCATCAAAGAGACACAAAATGAACTCCCATCGAAATATAAAAAGTCTCCTTTATAAGAAATCATTGATCCATAAAAGGGACTAGCATTTCAGTCCTGGCGAAATCTACAAGTCTGCTTGAAGAAGAATATCAAACACTCTTTCTTTATTTCTTTGTATTTAGGAAATATTTCCACATCACATCAAAGTATTGAGGTCTGTTCGATAAGATGCTAGTGGATAGTTAAGGTTACACCAAGACATAGAAATAGTGACTTCTTTATAGATCTAACTAACTACCTTGATCACCATCATCCCTGTCATCCTTATCATCAATCAACCATCACCATTCTTCATCCATCGTTCAATTTTCAACAACGATGCAAATTGATGCAATGATCATCATTCGATTTGATCACGTCCATCAAATATCGCTACATGGTTAGTGTGTGCACATTCATTTAAGTGATGGAGTGACCATCATGATACACTAGGCATAATTTCTTCCTATACATGATTGTGAAATACTTCTTTCATTATCTTCACAACATACTCAAATTATATTCCATCATTACTAATCATTAAACTAGGATCCATCGCTACCATTTTAGTATGATGCTCTCATCCCATAATACTTTAGATGCCCACAATCAACATTAATGTGGATTCCTTGCTCAAGAAGATTACTTGAATTAAATTTTTTGGAGGACAATGCAATACCATGGCAATAATGCAACATCATGATCAACTTTGGCAACCTTAGTAGAATCATCCTTCTTTCACCAACAACCTGTTCTAGTAAACATTCAATTATCAGTCACTCCTCTTCATTATCCTGTACCAAGTCCTCTAATCTCTAAGACAACCAAAAACATCACTCAATTCTCTTCTTTCACCACTGACATCAATGAGAATTATGCCAACAAACTCCTTTGTAGGATTCGTTACATGTCACATCTGATCCCCCTTTTGACATCAATGACAACTATATGCCAACAATTTTATTTCTTGAAAGGTTGGAAATTGTTATGGGGCATGACTTCAAATTTCTTAGGATGGTTAGAAGGAGCTTTCACTTCACTATGACTAACCAAATTTTGATAATCATGAAGGGTCGTGCACAAGCATGTAAAGGAGGGAAAATTCATCATCCCTAGTTTATCTTGATTATTGGTTTGTAATTTTTCAATGAATATTCTTTGAGGATTGGCATTAGGAATCTTAATATTTATTTGCAAGTAAAGAATTGGTATTGTGTTATGAAGTCACTGAACCTTTCATCTTTAATTTTTTATACATTTCATTTAATTAGCTAAGGTCATCTTGGGACCCATCTACACTTGGAAATGGTTAAGAAAGGAATCAACAAGTTCATTGAATGAATGAATTAAGTTATTAAGTAAAGAAAAAAACCACTCCAAGACAATGTCTTTCAAGGATCTAGGGAGAAGTTTAGCCAAGGGTTTATCCTCAAAAAATAAATTCACTACATAAGGTTGTTTATTTCAAAATATGGTCACTAGGATCTCCTTTTCCACCATATTTATCAGATCTAGGAATCTCTATGCCTTGTGGCATTTTTTCTCTCAATATCTCCAAGGATAAAGGGTTTATTTTCACATATTGTGAAGATTCGATATTTTGACTTTGGTTCAAAATGGAATTTTTTTTGTTGGAGGGATGAATTTTTCTGTAAGAGTTAGTTAAGGACGATATTATTGATTGTATTGTGAGATGGAGGTGAATAAGATGGAGGTGTATATGTATTCAAATGACAAGTGAATTGTAAGTTTGTGAGTGGAGATGGATTAAGAGATATGAGATTTGAATGCACAAAGCTAAATGGATTCCCAATAGAAATACCTAAGGTGGTATTGAAATTGATAGTGGGTAGTTTTGTTGTTTTAAAAGTTATATTAGTTTATGTAGGAATATAGGTCATAGTTGTAGGAGGAATTGGATTTCCACCTTGACTTTGAGTGTATCTAAAATTTTGAGCATGAATAGCTATTTGTAGGAACCTTTTTATCAATAATGTGAGTTGGGCTACACACAATCTCTATTCCTTGTTAATTATCAATAATTTTCCTCATGTTATCTATGAGAGGAATTATAGTACCAACAATGTATTCAATACTCACAAAGTTTTATAACTTCTCTAAATCTTCATCCATTTGTCTTAGTTCTTCTTGATGGAAATTATAAACCATTGTGTCAACATAAGTCACATTGGTTGTGGGTAGGTTGGTCATGGGAAATGAGGTATAAAATCTATGGTCCATAGAGGGTTGACTAGTATCAACACTATGAGTGAAAGAGTTGGAAAACTTAAGATCCACAATGAGTGTAGTAGCACAAGATGACATTAGTCTCGAACTATGTCTCTCTATAGTAGTGGTAATAGGACATCAGTCTGTGAAGCTCATACAAGTTTCACCAAACCTAAGTGCACCCAAAATGGAGAATAGGCACTAGATAAATGCTATCAAACACCCTAGAATATGAAAGTGCAATACAAGTATGTAAAAAGAGAGAAATTTTTATATTTCAAACAAGATAATTTACTAGTTATTCTATGCAAAAAACCTGAAAATGATGTCTTAATGCCAATTTTGATTTTCAAGCAATGCACTTAACCTGACCAATTGAACCTAAAGCAAACAATGACTGATTTTTCTAATTTCTGAAACTAAAACCCATATTTAACAACAAATCAGAATGAAGTAAACAAAGAGAAATAATTGCCTAGAATTTTGAAACATAACCTGTACAAGGACTAATTTTCCCTAGGGAAAATGGGTCCCAGGTCAGGTGTTGCAAAAATTTAAATCTGTCTAAGGTTCAGTGCTAGGATTTCTTGTTTGAAATTACAAACTATGGTTTCAATGATTGAATTTTCCAAATTTAGGTGTGTAAATGCTAGTAAATTTAGTGACAAATGATGAACAATTTGACACTTTTTAAAATGAAAATTTGACCAAATTTGTCTATGTGAATGACTGAAAATACACTAATATGCAAGTACTATGCAAAATCAATGTAACATGCATGCAATTTTATGAATTTTTTACATTTTAAAGGATGCAAAATTCAAACCTTAAACCCTAAATGAGATGCAAAATAATGCAATACAATGTAAACTAATGCAAATACTAGAACTAGGATTTAAGTGGACTCCAATTTCATAATTTTTGATGTACAATGTTGCGTTCACCAAAATGAAACATAGGAAAATGGGTGAGGTAGGTTTTGAATGGGGGTATTCACCTATTTCCATACTTTCATTAGGAAAAAGAGATCCCTTAGAGAAAGACTGAATTTCAATCCTTGGGTGATTCAACCTTAATGGAGATCTTGTAGTCTTCCTTATGATTAAGGATGAGGTAAATTAGGTTGAAATTCACTTTTGGGAGATGAATGAAAAATACCAAATGAATGCAATTATGCAATGTAACACTTGAGACATCAATTTAAACCTTAATCTATCATAATCCACAAATTTCCAATAGATATGATAAGGTTATGAATTTATGCACTTGTCACCAAATGCAATGGTTGAGTGTCCTCTTGGGATAGATTCTCCCAAGGGTGAATGGGTCTTGTTACAAGGATCCAAAAACTAGTTTCACATTCCTTTTCTCTTGGATTTGCACTCCTAATTACTCTAGATTTCACAGTCAAAAATTCAAAATTAAATTTTGTAAGTGATTTTGTGTGGCTCGACGACAATGTTGAAAAATTTCACAACTTTGCAAAATTACACCTTTGATCGATCTTAAATCCTTCTTCACTTGAAAATATACACCTACACAAGAGAGGAAAAATTGTTTGTTTTTGGTGAATGGGGGTTTTCCTTTGTCAAACCCCATTTTGGTAATTAAACCTTGAAATGAAATGAAATATGAATAGAAATATAGATGAATGAACAATGATATGTTACAACTCACCAAACCCTTTAATGGAGATCATTGAAGGATTTAAATCTAACACATCTCTCCAAGGTCTTGATCTTTCTTGAAATGGCTTGATTGGATGTTGATCTTGATGGTTTGAATCTTGACATGAATTTTTGAAACCTACATCACAATGTTAGCTCTAAAAACATGCATGAATGATGATAACTTTGACATGATGCTTGAGATCTTGAATGCTCTTGACAATAATATTTTCTATAATTTTGCTCCTTCAAAAATCTTAGGATTTGGATTGATAAAAATACCTTGTTTTTATAGATAATTTTCTAATTTCCCAAAAATTAACCATCAGAGACTAAAAATTTAAATTGAATTTGAATCATGAAAATGTTGCCAAAAACATAATAAAAATTAGGGTCCTAAACTTAAATGGGGCCCATTTTCCCATGGGTGAATTGGTCCTAGGCCCCAAACCTAAGACACCAATTCCAAGGCAATTTAATTAATGCTTGTAATTTTTTAATACAAGTTTCCCTTTCAGAAAATGGGATTAATTAGGCTTTTAAATGCATAATTGGACTAGTTAGAAGCTTAATTAAGTCCAATTTAATTAAGGGACCCACACATAGTGTGAAAATTTAAAGGAGTACATTTTCCAACACTACTACCTAATAGATCATAAATCTCCTCTACCATCTATCAACTCTTTCTCATTGTTTATTATTTTATACAAGTTTCTTGGGCTTATTTATTTGCAACTACTTAAGGCTTCCATTTTTTATGTATACATGTGACTATACCCTCTTGTAAATATATTTTGGATTTTGATATAAAATTATGTTTTGAATATCTATACTAAAAATTTAATTGGTGACATTCTATAAATTTATTGAGATGTGAGTGTGTTAAAAAAAATATACTACTCATCTTGAAGAGTGCCCCATAGTTCAATACTATGGATATGCGTGTTTTTATGTACTTATACCCTTGGCCTAGATGGGATTATCTATTTTTATTGAATGATATTGGGCATAATTTTTATTTGATGTTATGAGATGGTGAAACGAGATCTAAGCCAAATGACTAACCTAAATTACTCATTTTACCATAAACATTGAGGGACACAAAATTAACCAAGAGACACTATTTGGTTGTTATCCTCAAGGGAGATCCAAATAATTTGTCAAGGTTTTGGTCCATTTTTCATTTGATGATGAGATTCAATGATCGATTGAAAAATGTAATGAAATAGGTGCTAAAGACTAAAGTGATTAACTATTATAGATTCTAGAAAACTCATGTTTGATTGGGAAAAATAATCAAACACTTCCCAAATTTTGTTAGAATAATTATAAATGATCTCAAATCCACTTAACTACAAAACCTAATAGGAAGAGTCAAAATGGTGGATCAGGGTTCTAATCCTTGTGGCAAAAATGTGGGTGAAATTGTGATGTGTTGATGTGATAATGCTTTGTATGGTTTCAAATTGGTTGATTTTGAATGATGCAATGAAATGACTATATAAACTATGAAAATGTAGTAGTCTATTATGAATTCAAATATTTACTAAATGCAATTAGACAAAAACAAGAGCCAAATTTGAAAAAATCATACGCAAAGAAACCTGGGATTAAAATTTGAGTTTGAATTAGCTAGAATAGGACATAGTGCACCTTGGATTGTCCTCCTTCTTTGTTAGATCTAAAATTATAGGCCTGAGGTCACTAGTTTGTATCTTTTTTCCTTCTGAGCTCATAGTTGGAACATATTTGATGAGAAAATCTAGTTTCCATGACTTGAAAAATTGTAGGTTTTAAGTACATGAATGAATAAAGATCCTTAAATCCTCCTTTAATTAACTTCAGATCTACAACCTACACACATGAAAAGAGGGGAAGGTTTGTGCCATATAGGGGCTTACCTAAGTCAAAACCTGTGTTGATATTCCTACCTCCATAATGGAAAATTATGATATAAAAGAGAACTTATCCTTGTTTGGATAGAGACTAATGACAAATAAGTAATGAATTGGTAACTTTCTATATATCACCACTCAGATCTGATCTCCTTGATGGACTAAAATCATACTCATCATTTTCAAGGATCTATTGTTGCATGAATTGAATTGATTTGAATGCCTACAAGTGTTAGTTCTCATAAACAAAATTCATGAAAAATATGAACAACACTTACATAACACATGAAATGATGCTTGAATAATGAAATGATGTAATAATCTTGATAATTTTTCTCTTGAAATGATTTTTGAAGTATTCTTACTCAATATTGTTTCTCCTTAATTTCTTAATATTTCAAATGTATTCTAATTTCCCAAACATCAAATGTTGATAGCCTACAGTTGAAATTGGAAACTCAAATAATAAGTTACCAACACCAATATATTCAAATTTGGAACCAAAAATGTTGGTCTAGGGAAAAATGTGACCTAGACAAGATTCCTAATTTTTAGGATCAAAAGTGTCGGGGGAAAATATTAAATTCATAATTGGATTTTCCAAGTGATTATGAAATGGGTTATTAATGAATAATTAGGCCCAAGCAAATAGGGGGCAGCAAAACCTAGTGTAAAATTGTGAAGGGTGATAATTTTCAATGCTACATTTAGCCCCCACTTTAGTGAGTATGAAATTACACTCAGACTCACACTAAGGTAAAAACATGTTAAGAGGGATTAAATTATCAAAATATTGAAGAGATAGGATGGCATTGAATCTAGGGGATGTGGTATCCCCCAAGACTAAAGATCTTATGATAAGACAACATAAGGAGAAAATGAAAACACATGTATGGGATGCAATATGGCATGAAAAACACAAAGAATATGTAATGAAGACACAATGCAATGTAATACGAACATAACATAAATTATAAAGGTAAAATAAAAATATATAATGGAAACAAAATGCAAACATGTGAAAGGGGTATGACAATCATGAACTAGTAAGCTCCACAAATTTTTTAATAGGATCCATACCCAAGGAATTCATGAGTCATAGGCTAACAAAGTCTTATATTTGTTAGGTGAACCATGAACCAAGGAATCACAGGCTAGTGAAGTCCAATATTCACTAGGCGAGCCTTTTAAAAATAGCAAATGAGAAACACAAGGACTAGTGAAGACCATTTTTCGCTTGGTGTGTACTGATGTCAACCCACTAGAACAAAAATAGAAATAAATGACTAAAAAAACTACTAAAAATCGGTCATGTGACCATTAGTTTGGTCATGTGACCATTAGTAGTTTATTGCCAATAATTTATAACTTGACCAAATTCATGACTAAACCATTTTTAGTCATTTATTGGTTGTTTTGATTGAACAAATTGGTGGTATATTTAGTAATTAATTTAGTCATTGATTGTTGTTAATTGATCATTTGTTTAGTCATGACTGCCATTTATTTAGTCATGATAGTTGTTTATTTATTCATGGTAGTTATTTATTTAGTCATGGTAGTCATTTAATTAGTCATTATAGTCATTTATTTAGTCATGTTACTCATTTATTTTAGTCATGTTACTCATTTATTTTAGTCATGGTAGACATTTATTTATTCATGGTTTAGTCATTTATTTGGGTGAATCAGTGATTCAAGTTACAAATAAAATCTAACTTAATTAATCCTCACAAATCTATGCATATAAGCTTCAAGTATCATAGATATTCAAATGTTGAGAGAAGCACCATGAAATGAATACTAGAATGCTTGAACAAATATGATTGATTAGACACAAATAGATCACAAATCAAGAGGAGCCACAACACAATATTTATGAGTCTAAAAATTTACTTCATTAAGCCTCATTGGAAAATCAAAGCCTTAATGGTTACAAAATTTATTGAAGAATTCAAGAATCTAAAAAGGCATAAAAATAGAGAATCACTCTGTATCAATGAGTTTCTTTACTTGGAAGTTTCATTTGGATTTTAAACTCAAAAACCAAATGAAACTAAAGAACCTTTACAAAAATTATACTTTATAGATCTTTACAACATAATTAGTACACCAAAACATTTGAGATGAGCTTCAGTTTAATTTTGAATTCAATTTTATGCATGTCTAAGCTGAGAATGGGCTAATGATAGCTTCTTCAATGCCACCACTTTTCCACATTTCAACGTGCCCTGCAAGCACCTGTTCTGCTGAAATATTAACTTTAAGGAATACTCAACATTTGCAAGTTTGGTCTTTCTCCTAACATTGCATAATGGCCAAGAAATCTTTAATGTACTTCTATTGTTCAAGATTCCCAAATAAAAAGCTAGGATTCAGAAGGCTAGTATGAATTGGAAAGGATCCTTTATCACCAACTGCTAATTTTTAGATGTTGCATTCAAATAGAACCCTCCGACAAGTTCATCCTTAACAACATTTCCTAGAAGGACTACAAACTAAGAAAAACAACAACTTTAAAGCAGGTGTCAGGCCCATATAGAAATAAAATCAACCAACATTTTCATTTTTTCCTTTTACGCAGTCATTTCCCGACCTATTAGCTAGCCAACAAATGGTGCAGAAAATACTACTAATATCAACTCTGAAGAAAAGCAATCCTTCTAATTCCAAACACACCAGAGACAAAGAATGTTCAGGACAAGGCCACACGATCAATCCCACCCCTTTGTCCACAAAATTATGAGGTGTCAATAGATTTTCCTAATCATTCTAAAAAATGATTCCTTTAAATTCTAATTCATCAAGCAAGCTGAAAAATCCCCATAGTACAAATAAATAAATAATTATAACTAGTATACAATTGCCATTATCCCTTTTAAAAATTGTGTGAATGCAAATTCACAATAGCCAGCTCATATTACATGTAGAAATCCAATAAAGTGGATGACAAAGGAGACACGTATTGTGCTGCAAACTAAGGAGATAAATATATCCAATCTTCTTCAAAATATTCTACTTTGTTTTTTAAATAATACATTTATTATGACAAAGTATTCAAGCTTGGCAAGCCTACTACCCAGAGAGGAGATCAAGCTAAAGTATATAAAAAATATGTAGATTTGAAGTAACACCAGAAATTGGTTACAAAACAACATATATCCCACAAATCCACTTATGCACTCAAAGGACAATCCAAGAGTAGTAAAATTGAAAGCAGAAGTAGGAAAAGATCCACTATAACACTCACCTCTATAATGTACACGCTCAGCTCCACCACTATTGGTTTTAGCTCCTCCAAAATCTTCCTCGCTAGTAGTGACCTTTCACTTCTCCAATTTGGTGAGTTGCAGCCTGAAAATAAGGTTTCCACGAGCATTTTAGAGTTTGTTTATTAAAATGAAAATTCTTGCACAAATTTTCTCACATAGATTTATGCGAGCATTTTCATTTTAATAAACAAACTCTAAAACCCTAAACAAATATGCGTGAGTAGATTTTTCCTGCTAAAAAATATTTCAAAATAGAACTAAAAAAAACTACAATACATAACCTTTTTTTTCAATATTATCAAATATATTATAATTATATTATTATATAATATCAAATATACTATAATATAATATTATATAATATAAATATTATATTATACTATATTAAAATATTATAATATTTATATTATAGTATTAATATAATATAATATTATATAGTAAATAATATAATATATTATAAATATTATATTATACTATATTATATTATTATATAATATAAATATTATATTAGATTATTATACATATAATAATAATTTAATATATATATTATATAATAGCATATTATATTATAATATATTATATTACAATTGTAATATAATATATTATTATTATATTATATTATAATACAACTCACTCTCTCAATTCAAAATATTTTTTTAATTATCCACTTTAATATCATATTGTCTAATTTTTATTTATGTTACTAATTATTTAGTCATTTATAGTTGTGTTGCAAAAAAATAAGTAGAATTTAGTCATCTTTAGTTGTTGTGACTAAATTTTTTAGTCACACAGTCATTTATTTGCCAAATTCTACTAGTGACCATACTAAGAGTTATAGTCCCAACAATTCTGATAAGGCACTACACAAAATGAACAAAATTCCAAGCCAATACATCACTAAGTTTAGCATGTGTGAACAAAGTGAAGCATATAATGTAGTGCATGCCCACACCCTAAAATAATTGCTAAAATCCAACCATGAGTAATTTCTTTAAGGTAGGAATACAATGATAAATGCAATATGATAAGGTAATGAGCACTTATTGGAAAACCCTATGCCAATGATATGTTCCCAATAAACTGACTCATAATAATGGGTTTCATCCAAGACAAAGCCACATAAATAGACAAAAGATACCACATAAGGGATCCATAGAGTTGTGGTCAGTATAAACCTTTGATAATATGTAATATGATTATTCTTGGAATTGACATCATTCTCCTAGATACTTGTGGAAATACAATCATGATGGAAGAAGGACACATAGAGATGACAAAGGAAACCTTATGGGTCAACATAGAAGGGACCTAAATTCCTCAATGCCTTGCATTATCCCCAAAAGGAAAATACAAAATAACAATGAATGCTTATGATATAAAGAAGAATAGAGATACAAATAGATGTATGTTACAATAGATTCATTTTTTTTGTATCCTTGTGCCAATGATAACAAGGGCCATTCAAATAAAACTAATAAAAACAAAGAAACATCAAGCAACACAATGTGGTAGATCACATCATGTGTAAGAAAAAACACAAAAAGTACAATACAAAAATGTACAATGCATGCAATCCAATCTAAAGAAAATCATTTGCTTCCCAATCTTTCTCATAATAAATGGAAGGAAAAAAATATTTTAAAGGGACTACAATAAGTGATGTACAAGTATTAGCACCAAGTTCAACACATGGTGTATTTCTCTCATCGGGAGGATCATCATGGTTACCCCATCTAAATCCATATATTTGGAGAACAAAAGAGATAGTTCAGTATGCACTTGTTCTTCTATCTTAGCTTCTTCATTTTCATTATCCAAGTTTATAATAATAGGTGTCTAATGAATGATATCATCCATATGTTCACTTTTCATTGTGTATTTAAGTTGGGACATGTCAGGTTCAATTGCATGGTTTGATGAGGGTGGAGGAGTGGAATCAAATGATGATGATGATGAATGGGTGGGAGGAAATTAATTAGAGTTGGTTTGGATGGGTGGTTGGTCATTAGGAAAGGTTTTAATCTTTTAATCCAATTGATGAGCGATGACATGAAATCTATGTTTATGTTCCTTAACACTTCTATTTCTTCATGCAAGAGTTTCAACTTTTAAATAATTAACTGAGATATTTTCCAACATAGCTCTCTTTTCTTCCTTTGAAGGAGGAAGTGAAGAGACCACTATGGGTTGGGAGGTCACCATGTTTTTAAGTACATAAACTTGTTTCTCTTTTAGAGGTACAAAGTTGATTATATGATTATTCGTTGGTATTTTATAATATGGTAGGGGTGGAACCACAATATACATGTTAGGTTGTTGAGGGAGGAGAATAAATTTAAACTTAGGTTCTTCCACTACCTCTAGGGTAGGAGAAACATCTATTAACATCACAATAGGTTGAGAAACCTTAGGTGGGATATTACTAAGAGAAAAATTTGATATACATTAGGCTTTAAATATTTTATATGATATGAAAAAGTGATCTTCACATAGTTTAATAGGTTCAATAGGTTGAGGAAAAAAAAAATCTAATGAAAATATTCTATGAGAAGATAAAGGTTTAAATCCACTATGAAAAATTCTATGTATTTCATCTTTAAATAGAAACTTAATTCATTTGTGTATAACCAATGGGATTGCATTCATTGAGCATAGCCATGGATAGCCTCACTTCAAAAAAAATTAGTCCTACATCTGGATAATGGTGAATGAGACATACAACTATTTTTGTCAAACTTTGAGCGGGAGAGTTATGAAACCTATAATAGGATGAACAAAACCATCATGAGCTTTTTATCCATGCTTTTAATTATTCATAGTTGTCTTTATAAAGTTCATACAAAAATAGGAATTCTTTAGTGATCACATTCTCTACACACATAGGATCATCGAGTATTCCCTTTGTGGGTTTATCATTAATACAATTAGAGATATAGAGAGGACCATCAGGTTGTAATATCCCAGGCTAAATTTGTATACAAAAAATAATAATTTCATGATTACAAATGATTAATTTTTTTTAAAAATAGTTATCTAAGTGTTGTTCTAGGTTTAAATTTCAGTTTGTTCACCTGAGTGGGAATGTTCAAAGCATTTCATACATAGTCTAAGGGTATGTGCAGGATCATGATCGACCAAAAAGTGGCGATATCTAAGTGATATGGTGACCCATGTGGTTGATGACTTTATTTTTACCGAAAATTGATGAAACAAAAAGGGTTTTTAAAGGAGATTCTCAGATTTCCACCAATATAAATTATGCTTTACTTTGAATTTAATAAATAATTATTATTCATTTTCTATTTAAATTATGACTAAATTCTTGATTGACGGGCTGATTGAAAAAAATCTATAACTTTCAAATGGTATCACATTTTTTGAATCCAAAATATGCATCACATTCTATGCTTTGCATACTATACGATTAAAAAAAAAATGAATTTCATGAAGTTTTGACCAAGTTAAGGTGGTTAGACATACAAGTTTTTATATTTTTAAAAATTTGTAATAAAAAAATCATAATTAATTATTTACTTGGAAAAATTACAAATATATATGCATCACATCTGTATATGAGTCCCCTACTTACATCTAAAATATTATAAAAAAATATTATTATTTTATTGTGGTTAGGGTGGTCAGACAGACACCTACTTATTTTTTCCCTGAAATTTAAGTACTACTGCATTGAAATTTCAAAATTTCACCAAATAGATTTTTTTTGTAAAATATAAACCTAGTATTTTAGAAACTACATTCAATTTTCTACAGATTCTATTCTTACATATTTTTGAAATAATATAGATAACTTATTCAATTTTTTTGTCAAGTTGCCTAACTCTGATTTTCTGAATTTTATTGCCACTTAAGGGCCTGTTTTTTCCATGATGATCCTACACATACCCCTAATCTCCTTACAAACCAAAATATATTGCGCAAAAATTTATAACATAAATATATACATATGATAACATTCAACTCAAAATTTTAATACATAGAATAATTTTCTAGAAGTCATTGCCAATATTATTTAAATTTATTTAATGTTGACCTGGTAACAATATGTCAAAAATTAAGGAAGTGTGTGTAGGAGTTTGTATATCTAGTGAATTATCTTTTTATCAATCTTACCTTTGTCTTTTTTTCCACGTAGGCTCTTATGATGGCCTCTTTATTTGACGACTCTTCCTCTAGCCACAAATTCTCTATATGGTGATAGGATTTTCCAAAGGCATCAAACCTCCCTTAAAATCCAATAACTAAGGCTTCAATAAATAGAATGTTCAATATTGACCAACACATTAGACTTCTAAAAGTATATGGCTCTTATAAAATATGCAAACCAAATTTTATTTTGAATGAATTCATCCATAAACATATACAATGATTTCTGGAAGAGTAGCTTAAAGTTAAGATAATATCATTGACTTCATTCCTTTATGCATCTACACTAATCCTTCTACCATCACATCCATTCAACACTTGATCAAGGATTTATTAATTATGTGGGTGGTTATTTTTTGTTGGAAATGAAACCTCATGCATCCACCTAGATTATTTGCCCATATCACCATACACACTAAAACATATGGCTCAATCCTTTAAAATACAATGAAATAATTCAAAGCTTGATAAATTAGTAAATGATGGGAAGCCCATTTAAGTGCATCAACTATTTCCTTTTCAACTCCAAAATCACTTCTTCCTTGGTGTCAGGTTATATACAACACAATAGACCATATGATATAAATGTAATAATATTATGGTGTTCAACTAGAAAGTGAGCTATTTTTCTATGCACTACATAACTCAAAGGTTCCACCTTTTTATTGAAATCATGAGATGACTAGGTATAATGTATGAATAACAAATAATATTTTCAAATCAACCTTTCATTCCTTTCCAAATTTGTAAAGCTTGAATGGTGTAGAATTATTGACCTACATTAATCTAGAAATAACACAACAAACTAAACTATAGATTAAATATTAAATTAGCAAACTTTATAATCTAAAACTTACTCTAGCTTGTAAATTCACCTTGACACAAGATTTCATGAATTTCCACTTTGTCAATCAATATAAACGAATGCAAGAAATCTGGTGTAGGAGCACCAGTTTGCATTCAAGCCTCCATGAGGCCTATTTTACATAATTGATTAAGGAGTGTTAGGGGGTCATTTAATAAGGTCTCTCAAGACTATTTTGATGAGTTTAAGTCATTTTAAGAGTGCTTGGATAGGTAGTAGGGTCATTGGTGTCAATTTGTCCAATCTTGTTATATTTGCAAAAAGATGTAAAAAATTGCTTGCAAAGAATATGAAGGGTCATTTCATGCAAGAGTCATATGTTAGAGTTTTTAAGGTCCTAAGAGACCATCTTCATGTGATATGGAGTCCTAAAAGGGGTCGAGCTGCAAACGAAGCAAATTATACAAAGTTGTCAAAATGCAAAGAGGACAAAATAGGGAATTTCAAAGATCAATTAGTTAGAAGGTGGTTGGATTCATTTGGAATTGATAATTTATGATGTTAAATGTATAAATAATCCTCTTTGGCTTCGAGGAAAATTAGGAGGAATGTAAAAACAATGGATATCAATGAGAAAACCTCTGTTTTTAATTGAATTTATGTGTTTTCCTGAGAAAATATGAGTTGCAAACAATTGTACGGTTGTATACACCTATATATTCAAGGGGTATTCATTTTATATGTTGTTCCTATGTGTTTACTGCATGTTACCTTTTGTTTCATTCAATTATATGGAGTTTTGAGCAAGATATGGCTAGTTTTATCAAAACGGGATAAAACCCTGAACTAGGTTAACAGTGGGCACTTTTATTTGTACTTCTCTTTTAGACATTGAAACCTTTCCAAATTTTGTGTACATGGAGGTTGGTATATGTTATAAATATTTAAAAATTCTCAAGGGATAAGGAATAGGTTTTGATAAGTTTTTCTAATTTCTCTAGGTCTGTAATTCATGGAAAATCTAGAAAATTTACTTTGTACAGTGAGGGTTTGAGTTTTGAAGATATAAAGAGTGTTATTTTGGGGTGTCAGTATTGTATGATGGTTGATCAAAGGTTTTTATAACCCTTCTTTTTAAGGGTTTGGAATTCATATATGTTGTCTTCCCTGAGAAAACAAAGCTATCTCTGACTGGTAAACCCATATTTCAGTAGAATCAAATGTGTTTTGTTGGGATGCAAGGGTATTTATTGAGTGGTATAAATTTTAAGGGGTGTTTGAGTGTGTTTAGACTCCTTCCATGATAGTATTTTGGGAATTAAAATTTTTTATGTTCATTTATATGTTGATGGCTGAGTTGACACATTCCAATGTTGGAATCAGAAATGAAGGTTTTGGGTTTAGAGTTTGATAAAAGATTATGATCATGGTATGGTGGATAGGTTAATTGGTCTATGTAGGTGTTTGGGATATTTTTTTGGAAACCATAAAGGGAAAATGGGCTTGGAACTTGGAGTTGTTTGTTTAGGTGGCCTAATTAGGCCTAGTTATTAGGACAATCTACCTTTTCGAGAGTTCTCAATTAGGGTTTGAGATAGTCTTCTTGATGTTTCCTAAGGTTTTTTGACGAATCAAAAGAAGATTATATCCTTGTTCTCAGTTTTGGTGTCTTGAATCAAGCATTTGGGACTGAAAGTTGCCTAGAAGAATGATTTCCAAGATGGGTGAATGTGTTGAAACCCATTGTTGTGAAATATATTCATTTTATGTTGAATTGTGAATCCCTTGAATTTGCATCAAAATATGGGTATGTGTAGGATCATGATGGGCCAAAAAGTGGCAATATCTAAGTGATATGATGGCCTATGTGGCTGACGACTTTTTTTTTACCCGAAATTGATGAAACGAAAAGGGTTTTTAAAGGAGATTCTTAGCTTTCCACCAATGTAAATTATTCTTTACTTTGAATTTAATAAATAATTATTATTCATTTTCTATTTGAATTATGACTAAATTCCTGATTAATAGGTTGATTGAAAAAAATCTATAGCTTTCCAATGGTATCACATTTTTTGAATCCAAAACATGTGTCCCATTATTTGCTTCACATAATATAGGATTACAAAAAAAAAATTGAATTTCATGAAGTTTTGACCAAGTTAAGGTGGTCAAACATACAAGTTTTTATATATTTTTTAAGTTGTAATAAAAAAATCATAATTAATTATTTACTTGGAAAAAAATTACAAAAAAATATGCATCACATTGGGGCATGAGTCCCCTACTTGTATCTAAAATATTATAAAAAAATATTATCATTTTATTGTGGTTAGGGTGGTTAGACAGACACCTACTCCTTATTTTTTCCTTGAAATTTAAGTACTACTGCATTGAAATTTCAAATTTCACCAAATAGATGTTTTTAAAAAAAAAAAAAACCTAGTAGCTTAGAAACTATATTCAATTTTCTACAGATTCTATTCTTACATATTTTTGAAATAATATAGATAACTTATTCAAATTTTTACGTGAAGTTGCCTAACTCTGATTTTCTGAATTTTATTGCCACTTAAGGGCATGATTTTTCCATGATGATCCTACACATACCCATCTACATGATTCCTTCAGCAACCATCTAGGATAGTTATCCACTACCAAATATAGTTCACCGTTAGGGTTTTCATCCTAGGGTTTCAGCTCCTCAAGAAGGTCTCCAAAATCTATTCGATTAAAATAAACCAAGCATGCCTAGAAAAAGAGCCTTCCAAAACTTGCATTCCACTTTTTGTAACTGCTCCCCACCTTTTCTTGAAAGAAATATTTAATTTTAATTTTACTCTATATTTCTCCTTAAAAGTAACTTATTTAAAATATTTAACATTTCAACCATTTGTTAGTTTTACTTTATAATTAAAATAATTAAATTAAGTTGACAATTATTTTATGTTTTTCCAACAACTTAATTAATTATTTAATTATTATAATATTTTCCACCCCACAAGTAAACTATGGAAAAATATACAATCTTGAACCAAGATTGATAAAGGGTACTCCCCTTACAATTTTGAAACTCACAACAATAATAGAGAATTGCATAAACAAAATGCAAGAAGGAAGCAAAGATTTTATATTATCACTAAAATTAAAATGAAATTACAACATTACAACTGACATCCAATGGGTTTTTTGATTACATAAATTTGCAAATCTACAAATTGGAGCCACAACATACTCTACTCTACCCTCACTTTGTAACCCCCATTTGCATCATTTATCCATAATGCGCAACCGCCAAAGAATCTTCTGACAAGTGTAACCCCCATAAGAAGAAATTTCATTTTTTTTATATTTAGTAGTGCAACTTTGCGGGATAGTAACTTTCGATCCGACCTTTAAATTTTCTATTATAATACCTTTTTGAAAATCTCTTGAGGAGATTTTTGGCTGAAAAATTGTACCATATGGTATATTTTATTTTTTGACCAAATTTCGGGCCCATCTAGAGCCTCTGAATGCTTCAAAATTGACTTCAAACATTTTAACAAAATTTTCAAAAATTGAAATTTCAATATCTCTCAAATGATAAATGATATTGAAGTGATTTATTCACCATTGGCTTCAATTTACCATTCTGGAGGTCTATGTAATATTTCATGCCAATATGTGCATAAATGCAAACTTACTAAAAATAGTAACTTGCCAAATTTAGCCCTTATTGAAAAGAAACAACATTTTTTTTGGTTGATACAAAATTGATCTTACACCCTGGATGCTCTTGCATCAGACACCCAAGGTAATTTTGAAATTTGATAATGTCACTTCTCAAGAGTTAGAGGGAAACCAAGATGGTTAATGTCAGCCTCAAATAACCATGACAAATCTTCAACTGGCCTTCCTCTCCATTTCACTAAGTACTTTGTATATTATTTGTTGCTCGTGCTTATACTGACACGGCTATCCAAAATTTCTTCTATCTCTTCCCTCTTTGAATTAGGTGTTGGAACATTTCAACATGCCTCTATCAATTCATTATCCTTATCTCCTTCATGATATTCTATCAAATCAACAATGTTAAACACGAGTGAAACATGAATCTTCTCGACAAATCTACCTCATGAGAATTTCCTAAATCATGTTTCTTCAAGACCTTGCACAATCCAAACTTCATCATCTTTAACTTTTTGTGTGTACCAAATGGAAATATCTACTTGCACAAATGAACCATGACTTAATCTCCTACCTCAAACTCCTTATACCTGCTTTCTTGATCTGCCTTAGCCTTATACTATGATTTCATCCTATTGAAATGTTTCTTCACCTCTTCATGTAAATTATTCAAGTTCTCAGCAAAATCTTCAACCTAAAAACTACTCTTCTCCCCCTTATCCATATTTCTTAGTTCAAAAGTAGTTCTTGGACTACTACCATACACAATCTGGAATGGTGATTTACCCATGCTCCTATTGAAAAAATTGTTATAACAAAATTATGTCTATGGTAAAGTCAAATCCCATCCCTTGGGTTTGTCTCCTACTAAGAATCATGGTAGGTTACCCAGAATCCTAGTCACCAACTCTATTTTTCAATCTCTTTATGGATGGTGTATAGAACTAAACTTCAAATTAGTATTCACCTTCTTCCACAATGTCCTCTAGAAATATTGAACAAACCTGGTATCTCGATCTGAAACTATGCTCTTGGGTAGACCATGTAGTCTCATCACCTCTCTAAAAAATAATTCTACAACATAAACATCATCACTGGTCTTTTAACATAGAATGAAGTGTGGCATATTTAAAAATCTATCCACCACCAAAAATATGGAATCATGTCCTCCCATGGCCTCTTAGGTACAAGTAATGGCTAATACAATCTAGTATTATGACTTGTTCTTTTTTCCAAATGACATACTCTACAACTCTACACAAAATTCTTCACATCCTATTGTAACTATGGCCAATAGTAATGATCACCAACAATAGCAATGGTCTTTATCTTGAATAAAGTATCCTGCTAATCCTCTACTACATTTCTCCTTGATTAGGTTCTCTCTCATGGAACTCCTTGGAACGCACAACTGATTCCATAAAAACAACATGCCATCTTGGATTGTAAAATCCAACCATCTCGTCCTATCCAAAATGATAGGCTCCTTGCAAGATTTCCAAGCCTCTGCAAAATGAGGATCCTCATGATACAATATCTTAAATGCATTTAACCCAACAACTTTAATCTGCATCTTTCTTAACAACTTTGTTAGATCTTCCATTCCTATGCTTCAAAATAAATGTATAAATTTGCAAAAATTCAACCCATTTCAAATTTCTTTGATTCAACTTCTTTTGACGATTTAAATATTGTAAATCTTGATCATCAATAAATAAAGAAAACACTTTTGGTAACAAATAGTTTCTCCATTTCTTCAAACACTGAACAATAGCATTAAACTTATGATCATAAAAACATAATTCTTTTTTGCATTATTCAAATTTTCACTAAAATAAGCAATGGGTTTACCTTCTTGACTCAAACTAGGTCTGATGGTATTGCCACTAGCTTCAAAATCTACCTAAAATACCTTGTTGAAATGTGGCAATGCCAAAATAGGTTGGTCAGTAACTTGAATCTTCTTCAACATATAAAAAATTCTTGTTGCTCCTGTATTCCACTTAAACTCTTTTCTATCCCCTCTCATTTTCTCAATTAGAGGTGCACAAATACTACTAAAACATTTGATAAATTTTTTATAAAAAAATTCCAAACCATGAAAAGATCTCACCTTCGTAGCACTCCTTGGTGTAGGCAATTCAAAAATAGCTTTCACCTTCTCTAGGTCCATCTTTAGACCCTTACTAAGATAAAAAATCCCATGTAAAAAAAATCTCTCTTAACAAAAATGCACTTCTTCAAATTGATCAACAACTTATCCTCTCTTAGCTTCTCAAAATAATTGTTGATATGTGTCAAATGCTCATCTAATGTCTTGCTAAAAATTAAAATGTCATCTAAATAAATAATGACAAATTTACCCAAGAAATATTTCAGTACCTCATTCACGAGTCACATGAAAGTGCTTGGTGCATTGGTTAGCCAAAAAGGAATGACTAACCACTCATACATGCCCCTTTTGATCTTAAAGGCTATCTTCCATCCATATCCTTCTTTATCATCTCTGGAGATATATGAAAAACACATATGCTTATGTCTCATACCTTCTAGGAACTTTATTCCCTCAACAAAAAAAATCATTGTATTACTACATACCTTTTCTTATACCTCCGTCAAGGGTTTCAACTTATGATGCACACCATTCTCTGTCAAGGAATAGGTGTTAACATGTCCATCATGCACCACTTATTGATCGAACTGCCATGGTCAACCTAACAACATGTGACAAACATCCATAGGTATAATATCACACAAAACCTCATCCTGATAGTTACCAATCTTAAACTTTACCAAACATTTCTCATTGACCAATGTTCTATGGCCTTCTGCAACCATGAGATGTGGTATGGTTTTGGATGCCTTCTCCTCTCCAACTACAACTTAGTAACCATTTCCTCTGAAATTAAATTATTGGTCCTACCTTGATCAATGATAACATTATAAACTTTACCTTCACACTTCAATCGAGTGTGGAATAGGTTATTTCTTTGAGCTACTTCCTTATCCTCATTTATCAAGGCTCTAAAGAAAACAAGGGACTCTCCTCTTCTAGTTTCTTCAACATGTGAAGACTCAGCATATTCATCTACATGGGAAAATTAGGCATTACTTTCAAGTCTTCTATTTTCCCTCCCTTTATGTTGAGGACAGTCATAGGCTCTATGTCCTTTCCATTGAAAATAGGTTTCACAAAAGCCTCGTCTTCTTGGTCCTCATCTCAATCTTCCTCTCCCCCTTTGGTCTACACTATTTTGATCTCAAGGATGGTAGGTATTATCTCTTTTTTGGTTTTGATTTCTACTAGATCCTTCAATATTCTTTTCATCTTCACTTTGGGTTCCACATGACCATCCATTAGCCTTTCCACCAATACCTCCACCCCTTTTTTTTCTCTTGAACCTTTTGTTCAAATTCTCTTCCACCTTTAGGGAGAACTGATATGCATCTTCAATCATGGTCATCCTCACAAAAATCAACTCCTCTTGGATGCTTGGTTTCAACCCATTAATATAATGAGAAACATTCTCCTTGTTGGCCTTAGAATGGTATGTTATGATCAAGACCTTGTAGAGTTCTTTCGAGTAATTTTTGAAAAATATCCCTGTGTGTTCAATCATTGCATCTTCTTCAGCAAATCCAATTATGCACATGAATGAATTTCCTCTTTAGTTTCTCCACCATCTAATCCCATTTGCTTATCTTCTCTTTACCTCTACAATTTCTCTCCAACTAGACCTCTTTCCACCATATGCTAGCATGGCCTTTCAATGTGGCCTTTATAAATTTGACCCTTTCCAGATCTTCTATTTCCTCATACTCAAAATACTCTTCCATTTCATTGACCCAATCAATCAACTCCTCTAGATTCAGGTTTCCAAAAAAAATTAAAAATTATATCTTCGGCCTCTTTCCAATCTTGGAAATGGCTCTAAGGAGTCTCACTTTTCCAGGATCTATTACATCTTGTTCTTCTTCTTCGAATGGCTCTTCATTTTCTGCTTTATCTTCACTTTCATTTCTTCTAACATAACTCCTCTAGTTAGCTCCTCTTGTAGTTCTTGAACTTATCTCTGGAGGTCTTTAAAACCCTCTTTTGTTACCCTAATGTTTCTCTGACCATGGTTTCTTTGTGGAGGAATATTTTCTCATAGACCCACAACCAAAAGTCCTAGTATAAATTGCCTCAAGTTTGGCAATCTATCTAAACACTCAAGATCTCCTACTCTGATAATACTTGATGAAGGGTACTCCCCTTACAATCTGAAACTCACAACAACAACGAAGAATTGTACAAAAAACGTACAAGAAGGAAGAAAATATTTTCTATTATCATTGAAATGAAAATGATATTGAAAAATTACAATTGACATCACATGGGCTTTCTGATTACATAAATCTACAAATTTGTAAATTGAAGCCACATTCTACTTTTCTCTACCCTTTGTATGTAACCCCCATTCACATCCTTTATCTGGAATGTGTAATTCTCGAGGAATCTTCTAGAAAGTGTAACCCCCATAAGAATAAATTTAGAATTTTTATTATATTTGTTAGTGCAACTTCGCGGGGTCGTAGCTTCAGATTCGACCACAGTATTTTCTATTATAATACCTTTTTAAAAATATCTCGAGGAGATTCTCGGTGGAAAAATGGTATTGTAGGATATGTTTCTATTTTCCATAACTTTTTGAGCCCATCTAAAGCCTCTAGGTGCTTCAAAATTGACTTCAAATATTTTAACAAGATTTTCAAAAATTGAAATTTCAATATCTCTAAAATGATAAATGATATTGAAGTGATTTCTTCACCATTGACGTCAAGTTATCATTCTAGAGGTCTCTGTAAGATTTCATTCCCATAAGTGCATAAATTTAGAATTAATAAAATAGTAACTTGCCAAATTTAGCCTTTATTGAAAAGAAACAACAATTTTTTTGGTTGATGCAAGATTTCTCTTACACCTTGGATTCTCTCACACCAGACACCCATGGTAATTTTGAAAAGTGACCTTATCACTTCTCTATAGTCAGAGGGAAATGAAAATGGTTAAATTTAGCCTTAGATAACCATGATGAATCTTCAACTAGCCTTCTCCATTTTACAAAGTACTCTACATATTTTTTGTTTCTTGTGCTTCTATCTAAATGACTATCCAAAATATCTTCTATCTCTTCCTTCTCTGAAGTAGGTGTTGGAACTTTCAAATTTTGCAAGTTTGAGATGCCTATTTCAAAAAATTTGCTTCTGCACTTTCAAAAGTGCAAATAAAGAATCAGTCCTGACTGACCCACTTTGGAGGCTTATAATTTAGAGCATATTGATTGTTGTGCAAAACCCATTTGCAGGCATACCCAGTAGACATATGTGAGTAGGCATGTCAAATTTTGGCTTCCCATGATAAGTTTTGACAGAGTTTCAAAAAGTGAAGCTGGAGGGTTTTGACATTGTTCTGTTGTTTGCAGACTGTTTATTTTGCAAAACAGCTTCTTGTTTGAGCTTGGTTTTCGCAACCAGTTCATTGTCATGTTAGAACAAATATTTTTCCATATTCCCCATATCAAAATGATCTCGAATGTCAATTTGCAGAACTTCATGATTTGATTTGCTATTTTTAGCAGATCGAAACCAAATGCAGTTTGTTCTGTTTTGCAACTGCATTCCTGACAGCCTTTCTGAGAGGCCAACTTCGACCGTCAGTATCTTTTGATCGGTGATGAGTCAAGAGAATTCCTTTTACACACATGCTCAAGGTACCTTAATGAACTTACATGTCTGATAGAAGTTCACCAGGAGTTGATTTGCTAGTTTCACAAAATGGCAATTGGATGAGTTTCAATTGGTTCAAAACAGTTGTTTCAGAAAAGCCTAACTGGGCAACTTTGCCAATTAATATCCATTTCCTCATAATACATTTTTTTGAGCTTCCTTTTGCACTATACTATTGGGTCAAATGACTATGTTCTTGCAAGTTTTTATGGTTTCATGAGGTCATTTGACCAGTTTCTCAGATTGATTCCTGAGGCAACTTGACCTGTTTGGACCATTTTGCAAAAGTGCTAGAAAGCATATTTTAATGGCAACCCAATTTATCGTTTTACTTCCAGAACATCCTGAAGCACTCAGAGGTTGGGTTTCATCAATTTAAGCATAAAACTTGTTTGAAAACGAAATTTATTTTAGCCGGACCCACATGGGGCCCGACATGCTTTGCATAATTGTGAATTTTCACTTCAGGTAAGTCATTTTGAATTCAAATATGTGGAAGGGTGTACAAGTGTACTTGTTTTCAAGGGTGCAAATGTGGAAGCATATGAGTATGTGAAGGGTTTTTAAGAGGTTGCCTCCAAGAGAAACCAACTCATGGAATACTATAATGGTTCCGATGTTGCAATCTCATCAAGTAAATTGTTTTGAATCAGTCAGTAAAATTGAGCAAGGTCCATTTTATGTTCAAGAGAGGGGATGGTGGCAGTGTTGAAGATGTGTAATGCCCTACAATGTGCTCAATTTGATACTCATAAGAACAACATAATGACCTCGGCAGTGCTTGCTGTTTGATTGGAAACATTGTTTCTACCTACTATTAATACATATGAATCATTGTTTGGTGCTATGTATGAGTGAATCCATTGCAACTTATTTCCCAAAGGATGAGTTTCGATTAAATGTGAGAATTATTGATAAACTTGATGCAATTGTAATTAATCTACCAATGAAGGCCCGATGGAGATTCATGGGTGCAGCATATGCATTATGGAAATGTAATGAAGGGTGCCCGGATTGGAGAATGAGGGTCTCCGCAGTGAGGAAGTGGCCATTGCATGGACAGGGCGAGTTGAATGTTCATCAATAAAACTGAATGAATGTGGTCTCATGGAGTGACCATTGCAGAGTATATGCACAAAATGTATTTATTGAAGAGACTTTAGAAAATTTTAAGCAATGCAGCCAACAAGGTGAGGAAGCTCGCGCACAACATGGGGCAGTAAGGTGGTGAAGACCAAGACTATATGGTGTGCGGGTTTGAGGTAGGAATCTATGCAGTGACTTTGGCATCCTATTGTGCTAGTGAAGGGCATGAGCAGTAGGAAGATTGAAGGCCTGCGCCCACAAGGGAAGTCACCAGGGAACAAGGAGCAATGCGTGAGAAAAAGGTGAGGGGTGCAAAGAGCAGATGGGAGAGAGCCTACAGCCATTGAAAGAGAATCCCATAGCAAACAAGGAGACTCTATGGAGAGGATGAGTCTTGTAGCCAGCTAATGGGAAACTCACACCAGCTACAAGGGAGGCCCACGCTAGTGAAGGGAAGCCTGCGGCCAACATGTGGAGCAGGGTCATCAGTGCATAGTGCGTAAGAGTGAAAGGTAGACCATGTGGAGGCCAACATGTGGGGAGACCCGCAAGCAATGTGGAGGAAGCTTGAGCATAGGTAAGTCAAAGCACAAAGGTCCACACCGATTTGAAGTGAGGAAGCCAAGGTGCATACATCCAACAGGGGTAGGCACAACCAGAACCAGAGAGGGAAAACCCACGCCAGGTGAAGCAGAGCTCGAGATGTGTAGAGAGCAAATGAGGTTGAAGTTAGGGAAAATCTTGTAAGCCTCACAAGAGGAAAGATGATGTCACCGATATTCTTGCGAGGTGTGCGAGAATGCATGGGAAGAGCATCATTTTTTCAAAAATTGATGTTTGATTAAAACAGGGTGGGCTCGGTGCAAAACTTTAACTGGTGAACAGGTGGAGGAGGTAAAACTTTTAAATATTTGTCCATGAAAGTTAGAGGCCACTACAAATGTTTTTTATTATTCCCCCATCAAATGGATAAAATTTTAAATATTTACTCAATAGTGGAAGGTGAATAAAATATTCACAGGGAAATATTACAAAATGATTTTATGGATCATTTTATTTGCAAAAATGACTAAAATAAAATGGCACGGGTATTTTATTTTATCTGGTGGGGTGAATAAGGTCAGTCACTGTGTAAGTGAGTATTATTTTGCTGAAGAGGGTAAATAGTAAATGGTCTGGGCATGTGGAGAACTTATAAAATGGATTCTTTATTCATTTTATGCAAAAGACTTTGTGCTAGGCACATGAAAATGGGAGAATGTTTTAAAACAAAACATTTAAAACATAGTATGAATATGCATATAAAATACATCAAATGAAGAGCAAAGAAAACAAAAATAGATGTGCACAGGAAAGAGGTTTTTTAGAGCAGCTGGATAAAATGATGAGAATCTCCACATGGGCAGATTTTTTGCTACTGGGCAATGATGGGTAAAGGCAGTTTTGAGAGGTAGAGTTTGTTGAAGGAAGAGAGAGGTGAGATTATTTTGTAGATTTGTTAATCAACGGTGAAGGAAGATTCTAGATGGCATTTTCGGATCAGTTTTAGGGTTGCCTTCATTCTTCTATTTCTGCTCTTCTCTTCTCATTGTAGAGGGTTCCAATTTCTGAAAGCTCTATAAGTGAGGCATAAGCTATGGGTAGATTGTAAAGCTCGGGGGAAATATGACTGTTAGTCATTTTTAATCTGAAAGTGTATGTTCTGAATTGTTCTGTTATGTTTATTTTAGCTAATAATTGTCTCCATGGCTGAATTGTAATGCTATTTTAGATTCAATAATAAGATTATTTGAGTTTGTTCATGCACATTTGCTGCATTTGAGCTACATTTTTTGTTTCCTTCTATTCTATGAATGGTGTAATTGCTTTAATAAAGCACAAGCTGCTTGTATTACTGCCTATTGTTCAGGGATAGTATAATTGCTTTGACAAATGTGACAGGAGTGTTATGTTTCAGGTGGATTTATAAGCAGAGTTATCAGAGAAAACTTCAGTGGTCTGGTTGTCATAATGTGACAACATTTACAAGACCTTCATAGCATGTTCAACACTGAAAGATGAATACTAGTTATACGACTCCATAGCCCATTTTTATGGCACTAGTCCATTATCATGTTTCTACTGTTTTCAGTTTGGTCCCAACTCTTTAAATCAAAAACCATTTCAAATCTATTTTGCTGAGTTGTGTATGTCATGTTCTCCATGCTGATTGATGAAATTCATTCAATATCTTGCCAATGTTAAGTGATATTTTAAGTTTCTCAACAATTCTGTGAGAGCATAATCTGTTAAGCAATATCATGTTACTTGTGTGTCTAGATTGTTTGATGTTGCTAAAGGGCTACCCCCCTAGGTCGTACAGAGCTTGAAGTGCAGGGGAAATGTGTATCCATTCCATTTCTTGTCAGTTGGCCACTAGAATTTTTGGTTCTTTATAATGGAGGTTGGCTACCTCTTAGAGAACTACAAATTCTAGCTGGGTTGTTATTTTAAACACCAACAGTAGGTACTGGAACATTGCACCATGCCTCTACTAATTCATTCTCCTTATCTCCTCCATGATATTATGTCAAATCAACAATTTTAAACATAGGTGAAACATGAATCTCATTCAAAAACTCTACCACATATGAATTTCTTGAATCTTACTTCTTCAAGATCTTGCATGGTCCAAACTTATTCATCTTTAACTTTTTGTATGTACCAAATAGAAGCCTCTCCTTTCACAAATGAACCATGACTTCATCTCCTACTTGGAACTCCTTATACCTCCTTTTTTTATCTACCTTAGTCTTATACTGTGAATTCATCTTATTGATATGTTCCTTCACCTCTTCATACAAATTCTTTGAGTTCTCAACAAAATATTTAGCCTTAACACTACTCTTCTCCCCCTTATCCATATTTTTGAGTTTAGAAGTAGTTCTTGGACTACTACCAGATACAATCTAGAATGGTGATTTACCCATGCTCTTAGTGAATTTTTTTTTTATAAGAAAATTCTACCTGTGGTCAAATCAAATTCCATCCCTTGGGTTTCTCTCCTAATAAGAATCTTAGCAGGTTGCTCAATCGCTTGTTCACCACCTCTTTTTTCCGTCTATTTTTTGATGGTGTGTGAAGCTAAACTTGAAATAAATCTTCATCTTCTTCCATAATGTCCTCCAAAAAAACCCAAAAAACTTGGTATCTCAATCTAGAACTATGCTCTTGGGTAGACCATGTAGTCTCACAACCTCACTCAAAAATAATTTTACAACATGACCAACATTACTGGTCTTATGAGATGGAATGAAGTGTTTCATATTCAAAAATATATCCACCGCCCCAAATATGGAATCATTCCCTCTTTGTGTCCTCAGCAATTGAAGAAAAAAATCCATACTAATTTCCTCCCATGGCCTCTCAGGTGTAGGTAATGGTTGATGCAATCCATTATTTTGACTTGCTCCTTTCCAACTGAGATACTCTTCAAATATACACAAAATTCTTTACATCCTACTACAACTATGACCAATAGTAACACTTTCCAATAATAAAAATGGTCTTATCTCAACCAAAGTGTACAAATAATCCTCCTTGTGTTTCTCCTTGATCAAGTTCTCTCCCATGGAACTCCTTGGAAAGCATAACTAATTCCATAGAAACAACATATCATCTTGGATTGTAAAATCCAACCATCTCATCCTATCCAAAGTGATAATATCCTGCAAGCTCTCCAAGCCCTTGCAAAATCAGGATCCTTAGGATACAAGCTCTTGAGTTCATCAAACCCATAAAACTTCAATCTATTTTTTTGTTAAAAAAAAATTCCTCCTACTTAAGGCATCTACAACTTTGTTAAATCTTCCACTCCTATGCTTCAAAACAAATGTATAACTTTTCAAAAATTCAGCCCATTTTAGATTTCTTTGATTCAACTTCCCTTGATAATTTAAATATTGTAAAGCTTGATGATCAGTAAATAAAACAAACTCTTTGGGAAAAAAATAGTGTCACCATTTTTTCAAACCCTAAACTATAGCATAAAACTCCTAATCATAAAAATAATACTTCTTCTTTGCATCATTCAATATTTCACTAAAATAAGAAATGGGTTTAGCTTCTTGACTCAAAACGACTTCAATGGCATTACCACTAACTTCACAATCTACTAGAAATACCTTGTATAAATTTGGAAGTGCCAAAACAGGTTGCTCTATAACTTTCTTCTTCAATATATCAAACAATTTTGTTGCTCCTATAGTCCACTTAAACTTTTTTCTCTCCCCTATCATATATTTCAATTAGAGGTGCACAAATACTACTGAAACCTTTGATAAAATTTCTATAAAAAATTGTAAAACCATCAAAAGATCTCACTTTTTTAGAACTCCTTGGTTTAGACCATTTAAAAATAGCTTTCACCTTCTCCAGGTCCATCTTAAGACCCTCCACTAAGAAAAAATACCATGTACACCAACTCTCTCTTCACAAAATTACACTTCTTCAAATTGATCAAAAAATTCTAATCTCTTAGCTTCTCAAAACCTTTTCTAATATGCATCATATGCACCTCCAATTTTATTGCTAAAAATTAAAATTTCATTGAAATAAACAATGAAAAATTTACCCAAAAACTCTTTTAATACCTCATTCATTAGGCACATGAAAGTGCTTGGTGCATTGGTTAGCCCAAAAGGCATGACTAACCAATTATAAAAGCCCTCTTTGGTTTTGAAGGTAGTGTTCCATTCATCTCCTTCTCTAATCTAGATAGATGGTGATAGCCACTATTTATATCTATCTTCATGAAGTACCCAACTCCACTCAAACAATCCATGATGTCATCCATCTTCAACAAGGTAAATATATACTTTATGGTGATCATGTTGATGGCTCTAGAATCTGTACACATATGTCATTCCCCATTCTTATTTGGTACTGGTACTATGGGTACTACACCTGAAATTAAACTCTCTCTGATCAATCCCTCTCACAACAACTCTTCCACTTGTTTGTTCAACTATTAAATCTCTACTACCATCATATAATGAGCTACCTTTTTTGGAAAAAATGGCTCTAGGAATCAGGTCCATCTAGTGGAAAGCCTTCCTTATTGGAGGAAAATCTTTGGTTACATTATCAAAAATAATATCTTGAAATAAATTTATCAAATCTGAAACGTCTACAGGTACCTTATTTGTATCTTCTTTATCAATTATAGGGATCAATGAAAAAAACATATGCTCATGTCTCATACCTTCTAGGAAATTAATTCCATCAACCAAAAAAATCCTTGCATTACTGCATACCTTTCCTTCTGTCTCATTCAAGAGTTTCAACTTATGACAAACACCATCCTTTTTCAAGGAACATGTTTTAGCATTTAAATCATGCACCAATAACTAATCAAAATACCATGGTCTTCCTAACAACATGTGACAAACATACATATATATAATATCACACAAAAACTCATCTTGATACCAATCCTAAACTTTACCAAACATTTCTCATTGACCAATACTATATGGTCCTTCTGCAACCATGTGATACGGTATGATTTTGGATGCCTTCTCCTCTCCAACTACAACTTAGTAAACATTTCCTCTAAAATAAGATTATCAATGATACATCCATCAATGATAATATTACAAACTTTACCATCACACTTACATCAAGTGTGGAAAAGGTTCTTTCTTTGATCTAGTTCCTTCTCCTCATTCAACAAGGCTCTTCTAACAACAAGGGCCTCTTCTCTTTCAACATCTTTAAAATGTAAAGACTGAGCATCTTAATCTACATGGGAAACTTATAAATTTCCTTCAAGTATTATTTTTGTCCTCCCTTGAGGTTGAGGACACTCATATGCTCTATGTCCTTCTTCTTCCCATTGAAAATAGGTTCCACAAAAGCCTCGTCTTCCCAATCCTCATCCAAATATTATTCTTCCTCTTTTGTCTCCATTAGTTTGATCTCGAGGATGGTAGGTATTATATCCCTTCTAGTTCTAACTTCTATTGGATCCTTCAATCTTCTTTTGATCTTAACTTCAATCTCCATATGATCGTCCACTAGTATTTCCACCATGACCTAGACCTCTTTGATTGCTCTTGAACCTACTATTCAAATTATCTTCCACCTTTAGGGAAAAATAATATGGATCTTCAATCATGGTCATCCTCACCAAACTCAACTCCTATTGGATGCTTGGTTTCAACCCATTATTGTAATGGGAAACCTTCTCCTTGTTGGCCTCATAATGGCTTATTTTGATCAAGACCTTGTAGAATTATTTTGAGTACTCTTTGATAGATCTCCTTGCTTGCTTCAATCCTTGCATCTTCTTTAGAAAATCCAATTCATAATGTACATGAATGAATTGTGTCTTTAGTTTCTCCACCATCCAATCAAATTTAGTTATCTTCTCTTTACCTCTTTGGTTTCTCTCCAATTGGACATATTTCCACCATATGCTAGCATGGCCTTTCAACTTGGAATTTGAAAAATTAACCCTCTCTGGATCTTCTATTTCCTCATACTCAAAATACTCTTCCATGTCATTGACCCAATCGACCAAATCCTCTTAATTCAAGTTTCCAGAAAAAATTGAAACTTCTATCTTCAGCCTCTTTCCAATCTTGGAAATGGCCCGAAGTAGTTTTACTTCTCTAGGATGTATTACATCTTGTTATTCTTCTTTGAATGGCTCTTCATTTTCAACCTTGTCTTCACTTCCATCTTGTCTTTTGATATTAGCTCCTCTATGTAGCTCCTCTTGCAATGCTTGAACTTGTCTCTGAAGGGTTCTAAAAACCTCTTTTCTTGCCACAACATTTCTACCACCATGGTTTCTTTATGGAGGCATCTTTTCTCACAAATCCACAACCACAAGTCTTGGTGTAAACTACCTTACATTTGACGATTTGTCTACACACTCAGGATCTCCTACTCTAAAACCACTTGATGAAGGGTACTCCCCTTACAATTGGAAACTCGCAAAAACAACAAAGAATTGCACAAACAAAATCTAAGAAGGAAGAAAATATTTTCTATTATCCTTGAAATGAAAATGAAATTACAACATTACAACTGACATCACATGGATTTCTGATTACATAAATTTGAAACTCTACAAATCAAAAACACAATCTAATCTGATTTTCCCTATCTCTATAACTACCATTTGTATCCTTTATCTAGAATGCATAACCACCCAAGAATATTCTGGAAAGTGTAACCCCCACAAGAATAAATTTTAAAATTTTATTATATTTAGAAGTGTAACCATCAGATTTTCTATTATAATACCTTTTTAGAAATCTCTTGAGGAGCTACTTGACCACAAAATGGTACTATAGGGTATAATTTTATTTTCAACCACTTTTTGGGCCCATTTGGAGCCTCTAGGTGCTTCAAATCTAACTTCGAACATTTTAATAGGATTTTCAAAAATTGAAATTTTAATCTCTCAAATGATAAATGATATTAACATGATTTCTTCACAATTGGCTTCAAGTTACCATTCTAGAGGTCTATGTAAGATTTCATGCCCATACATACATAAATATAGACTTACTAAAAATAGTAACTTGTCAAATTTAGCACTTATTTAAAAGAAACAACATTTTCTTGTTGATGCAAGATTTCTCTTACACCCTAGATGCTCTTGCATCAAACAACCTGAGTAATTTTGAAAAGTGACTGTATCACTTCTCAAGAGCTAGAGGGAAACCAATATGGTTAAACTTAGCCCCAGATAACCATGATGAATTTTTAGCTAGCCTTCCTCTCCATTTCACCAAGTACTCGACATATTGCCTATTTCTTGTGCTTCTACACACACGACTATCCAAAATGTCTTCCATCTCTTCCTTCTTTGAAGTAGGTTTTAGAAAATTGCACTGTACCTCTATCAATTAATTCTCCTTATCTCCTTCATGATATTTTGTCAAATAAGAAATGTTAAAGATAGGCGAAAAATGAATCTCACTTGACAACTCTACATCATAAGAATTTTTTGAATCATGCTTCTTCAAGATCTTGTATGGTCCAAACTTCCTCATCTTTAACTTTTTGTATGTACCAACTAGAACACCTTCCTCTCAAAAATGAACCATGACTTCATCTCCTACTTGGAACTCCTTCTAACTCCTTTTCTGATCTACCTTAGCCTTATATTGCAAGTTCATCTTATTGATATTTTTCTTCACCTCTTCATGAAAATCATGTTGGTGCTCAAAAAACTCTTTAGACTCGACACTACTCTTCTCCCCTTATCCATCTTTCTTAGTTTAGTATTTCTTGGACTACTACCATAAAAAATTTGGAATGGTGATTTACCCATGCTCATGTTGAAATAATTGTTATAGGAAAGTTCTATCTGTGGTAAGATCAAATCCCATCTTTTGGGTTTCTCTCCTACTAAGCATTTCAACAAGTTACCAAAATCATATTCACCACCTTTATTTGTCCATCTACCTATGGATGGTGTGTAGAACTAAACTTCAATCAGTCTTCATCTTCTTCCACAATTTCCTCAAGAAATACCCAATAAACTTGGTATCTCAATTTTAAACTATGCTCTTGGGTATACCATGTAGTCTCACCACCTCTCTAAAAATTAATTTTGCAACATGAACACCATCATTGGTCTTATGACACAAAATGAATGGTGCCATTGTTGAAAATATATCCACCATCAAAAATATGGTATCATGCCCTCTATCTCTCCTTGATAATCTAAGAAAAAAATCAATACTAATGTCCTCACATGGCCTCTTAGGTATAGGTAATGGATGATACAATCCAATATCCTAACTTTCTCCTTTTTCCAACTAACATACTCTACAAATCAACACAAAAAATTTCACATCCCACTACAAATATGGCCAAGAGTAATGGTTACTAACAATAGTAATTCTCTTATCTCAACCAAAGTGTTCAAGTAATCCTCAACTATATTTCTCCTTGATGAGGTTTTCTCTCATGGAACTCCTTGGAATGCAAAACTGATTTCCTCAAAACAACATACCATCTTGGATTTTAAAATCCAACCATCTTATCCTATCCAAAGTGATAGGATCCTTGCAAGCTCTCCAAGCCTTTGTAAAATTAGGATCCTCAAGATACAAGATCTTGAATTCATTGAACCCAACAACTTCAATCTGCATTTTTGTTAACAAATTTTTCCTCCTACTTAAGGCATCTACAACTCTCATAGATCTTTCACTCCTATGCTTCAAATAAAATGTATAAATTTGAGAAATTTCAACACATTTCAAATGCCTTTGACTCAAGTTTTGTTGACTATTTAAATATTGTTAAGATTGATGATCAATAAATAAATAAAAACTCTTTTGGCAAAAAATAGTGTCTCCATTTCTTCAAACCCTGAACTACAACATAAAAATCTTGATCATAAACAAAAAAATTATTATTTTCATCATTCAAATACACTAAAATAACCAATGGGTTTACCTTATTGACTCAAAATATCTCAAATGGAATTGCACTACCTTCACAATCTACCTAAAATAACTTGTTGAAATCTAGAAGGTCAAAATAACTTACTTTGTAAGTTTATTCTTCAATATATCAAAAAACATTGTTGCCCATGTAGTCCACCTAAACTCTTTTCTATCCCCTCTCATTTTTTTAGTTATAGGTGCACAAATACTACTTAAATTTTTGATAAAATTTCTATAAAAACTTACCAAACCATGAAACAATCTCACCTTTGTAGCACTCCATGGTGTAGGTCATTCAAAAATATCTTTTAGCTTCTTTGGGTCCATCTTAATACCCTCTATTGAGATAAAAAATCCCATGCAAACTAACTCTCTCTTCACAAAATTGCAATTCTTCAAATTGATCAACAATTTTTCCTCACTTAGCTTCTCAAAAAAAATTCTAATATCCATCAAATTCCCCTCCAATGTCTTACTAAAAATTAAAATGTCACCCAAATTAACAATGAAAAATTTACCCACTCATACAAGCCCTCTTTGGTCTTGAAGGCTGTCTTCCATTCATCTCCTTCTCTAATCCGGATATGGTGATAACCACTCTTTAGATATATCTTCATGCGGTACTCAGCTCCATACAAAAAATCCATGATATCATCCATCCTCAGAAAGGGAAATCTATACTTGATGGTGATCTTGTTGATGGCTCTATAATCTATAAACATAAGTCATTATCCATCCTTCTTTGGTGCTAGTACTATAGGTACTGCTTGCGGACTCAAAATCTCTCTAATCAATCCCTTTTACAACAAATCTTGAACTTGTCTATTCAACTCTTCACTCTCTGCTAGAGTCATATGATGAGATACCTTATTAAAAAAATTGGCTCTAGGAGTCAAGTCCATCTAGTGGCTAATCTTCCTTACAGAGGGAAAACCTTTAGGTACATTATCTAAAAAAATATCCTAAACCTCATTCAACATTTATCTAAAACCTCTACAAGTATCTCAATGGTACCTTCTTTATCAAATCTAGGAATCAATGCAAAAAAAATATGCTCATGTCTCATACTTTCTAGGAAATTTCTTCCATCAACAAAAAAATCCTAGCATTGTTGCATAACTTTTCTTGTGCCTCCTTCAGGAGTTTCAACTTATGACAAACACCATCATTTGTCAAGGAATAGGTGTTAGCATGTCCATCATGCACTTCTCGTCAATCCAACTACCATAATATACCTAACAATATGTGATAAAATCCATAGGTATAATATCACACAAAACCTTATCCTGATAGTTACCAATCTTAAACTTTGCCAAACATTGCTCTTTGACCAATTCTCTTTGGTCCTTCTACAACCATGTGATCCAATATTATTTTGGATGAATTCTCCTCTCCAACTATAACTTAAGTAACAATTTCCCCTAAAACAATATTATCATTGCTACCTACATTAATGATGACATTAAAAACTTTACCTTCACACTTGCATCGAGTTTGGAATAGGTTATTTATTTGATCTGGTTCCTTCTCCTCATTTAGCAAGGCTCTTCTAAAAACAAGGGACTCTCCTCTTTTAGCATCTTCAAAATGTGAAGACTGAGAATCTTCATCTATATTGGAAACTCGGGCATTACCTTCAGGTCTTCTATTTTTCCTCCCTTGATGTTTAGGACACTCGTAGGCTATATGTCCTTCTTCACATTGAAAAAAGGTTCCATGGAAGCCTCCTCATCCTTGTCCTCGTCCAAATCTTCCTCTTCCTCTTTTTTCTCCATTATTTGATCTCAAGGATGGTAGGTATTATCTCCCTTCTAATTTTGACTGCTACTTGATCCTTCAGTCTTCTTTTGATCTTAACTTTGGCCTCCATATGACTTTCCACTAGTCTTTCCACCATGACCTCCACCCCTTTTCTCACTCTCAATCCTTTTGTTCAACTTCTCTTCCAGCTTTAAGGAAAACTAATATGCATCTTCAATCGTGGTCATCCTCACCAAACTCAAATCCTCTTGGATGCTTGGTTTCAACCCATTATTATAATGGGAAACCTTCTCCTTGTTGGCCTTAGAATGGCCTATTTTGATCAAGAACTCGTAGAATTATTCTATGTACTCTTTGGCAGATCTCCCCACTTGCTTCAATCCTTGCATCTTCAAAAAATAAAATTTATAATCTATAGGAATGAATTTCCTCTTTATTTTCTCCACCATCTAATCCCATTTGGTTATCCTCTCTTTACCTCTTCAGTTTCTCTCCAACTTGATCTCTTTCCATCATATGGTAGCATGACCTTTCAACTTGGAATTTTTTAAAATTTGACCCTCTCCGATTCTTCTATTTCCTCATACTCAAAATAGTCTTCCATGTCATTGACCAAATCAATCAACTCCTCTAGATTCAGGTTTCCAAAAAAATATGGAACTTCTATCTTTGACCTCTTTTGAATATTGGAAATGGACCTAAGTGCACTGACTTCTCTAAGATCTATTACATGTTGTGCTTCTTCTTTGAATGGCTCTTCATTTTCAATCTCATATTCACTTTCATCTCTTCTTCTAACATTATTTCCTCTTGCAGTGCTTGAACTTTTCTCTGGAGGGCTCTAACACCATCTTCTGCTACCCCAACATTTCTCCTACCACAGTTTCTTCGTGGAGTCATATTTTGTTATAGACTCACAACCACAACTCCTGGTGTAAACTACCTCACATTTGATGATCTATCTACAAACACACGATCTCTTGATTTGATACCACTTGATGAAGGGTACTCCCATTACAATATAAAACTCATAACAGAAAAATAGAATTGCACAAAGAAAATGCAAGAAGGAAGCAAATATTTTCTATTATCACTAAAATAAAAATGAAATTACAACATTACAACTGACATCACATGGGCTTTCTAATTATATAAATCTATAAATTAGAGGCACAATCCACCCTTCTCTATCCTCTCTATGTAACCCCCATTCACATCCTTTATCTAGAATGTGTAACTACCCAAGAATTTTCTAGAAAGTGTAACCCCCACAAGAAGAATTTTTGAAATTTTATTATATTTAGTAGTGCAACTTCATAGGGTTGTAATTTTCAATTCGACTATCAGATTTTCTATTTGTTGGAATGTGATTTTGTTGATTGTTGTCACTGATGTCAACATATATTGTTTGATTGATTAAGGTTCAGTTTGATGCTTTGGTGATCCAAATTGGCATGCTCCGGATGTTGTGCTATGACGAGCTATCTTTGATTGTGCTTGTCCTAGTCCCATTCATTTTGCAACATAATGAGATACACTCTTATGGGTCCGGACTGATCTGGAAATTGGTTATCATGCCCTAGAACATTGGTTGCATTGTAATGTTTATATTCTATTCTTTGGTTCTAGATAACATGGTTAATATGTAGTGTGTTAATTTGAGTGAGGAGGTTCTGTATGGTCTACGTTTCATTCCTTACCACCACAGGAATGTTTTTGGTGACCTAATTAAAATTGTGTTTGGACGAATTAGGATATTATGAAGGCATGGAATGGTACAAGTTAAAGTTTATTTTGTTTAATGAAAGTAAGTGTGGTGAATGTGAATTCAAAAATCTAGATATTGTGAAGTATGTGAAAGTATATGACCAAAGGCAACATATAGTGAGGTTCTTCCAGTGTGACAATTGGTAATAGTTATTTTTAGTGGTGGATTCCCTTTCATCATTCTTTTGGAAGTGAGCATTTTTCTATTTTTGCAATGAGCCTTTTTACTTTTGGTTGTAATAGCTGGGCAGTGAGCCCACCAATAGTGATCCTTACATACAATGAGCATTTTAGCAGTGAGCCCTTGTAAAAATCACCTTAACCAGTGTCACCTTAACTAGTGTTTTATAATTGAGAATTAGCATTCTCTGTGGTTTTTCCCTTCTTGGGTTTCCACATAAATTTTGGTTTTCATTGTGCATGGTTTTGTTATGTGCTTTCATGTTCATATTTGTTTTATTATCTAATTGATTTAAGATTGCTCCAGATTAATTAAAGTCAAGAAAATTGTTTTATGATAACTGATTCACCCCCCTCTTAGTTATTCAGACTATTCAACAATTGGTATTAGAGCCTTGGTTCCTTGAAGAATATCTTAACCACTTGAGGTAGATCTGATGGCGCACAAACTAACAATCCTTGTGTTTGATGGATCTGACTATAGTTGTTGGAAAATGCATATGAGAGGTTACTTGATTTCTCTAGGCTACAATACTTGGAAAGTTGTTGAGACAAAATATGTTGTACTGTCAAATGGTCCTAATAGTGTGGATGAGATTTCAACCTATGAAGAAAATGAAAAAGAAAGGTATGTAATCTATAGTGCTTTGCCTAAGATGGAGTTAACAAAAAATATTTCATTGAGCACTGCTTATGAATTTTGGTAAAATTTGAAAGAAAACTATGAAGGAAATGATAGAGTGTAATACCCCGCCAAGTAACCTTAAAGGAAGTTGCAATTAACACCTTAAGTGAACCAACTTTTTTTTATAAAGTGCATTTAACATACACATTCACTTACTAATTAACAACAACCTCTAAGACTGCAAGGTTAGGATTACTTAAACCCACACATACATATTGCATATAACCATAGCATTATGAACTTTATGAAATAAATATCATACATCATAAGAATACCACATAACCTAATAAGATAATCAACCAAGATACCATCTCATAAACATTATCTTAATCCAATAGTTACATTACTCATTCCCAGAATGAGACAATAGTACAAATGTATTACAGTTACATAACTCCACCTCATAACAAAAAAGGGATGAATAACTGATACAAACTAAAATATTATAAAGCAAGAATAACACAAGAACTCAAGCCGTCCATCTGGATATCTTGCCACCAAGTATTGAAGATAGATGGGGACCCAACGGTTTTGGTGCATGTTCCACCCAACCAATGTGGTACCCAAAGGCCCACCCCCCATGCTAGGAGATAGTAACAACGTAACATGGACAAGATCTACTGTCCACTAACCAAAGTCAGACTCATATTGACTCATACTAATATAACCAAATATATGAACTAACAAGTACAACTCAATCACCATACAAGTATAAATCAAGTACAACTCCAACATCACTGACATAGGTCACATTGCTTCAAGACATGATATTAATCAAGTATGTTCACAGAACCATACACATAAAATAATTAACAACAGTTGTCCTAGATAGAGTGTCATCGCATAGTAGTCATGAGATTTCCTCTGGGCATCCTTCATAGGCTCCGGTAATCCTGGCGGCCTCAATCGAATCTCAACACTCATACTCACTCATGCGGCATCAAATACCTCTCATACTGACAAGATAAATGACTATGCCATTCCAGGCCTTCTCACTCATCCCAAGTCTAAACGAGCCCTTGTGTCTATGAGTGAGGATTAAATTATCTTGATTAGTGTGAACTACATCCTAATCATCTAAGTACATTAATTTAATTATCACTTGATTAACTCACTTCTGAAGGTTACCCGATTTACCACTTTAGGCTCCAACCCCTAACAAAAGCCACTCTTCTATTCAACAACACACACCCAAACAATCCACCAAGGGAAACACAAGTGCATATCAACTAGGCATCATAATCCACTCCAAAATAATGAGGAAACAAAAGATAGAACTCACTCCAAACATCCTAGAGGCAACAATCACATAGTCCACTCCTTTCACAGGAGGTACAAAAGGTCCTCATTTAAGGAAATCGAGTAAACTGAAAAGACGCCATGCACTACCCAAGGGAAAATAATTGGATAGCATAAAGGTTCAACAACCCACATCCTCTAAGTTCTCCTGGAAGATTTATAATTTAAGACTAACACTAAATCCAAAAACCAACAATGCAACTTGATGACATAGCAACAAAAGCATTCAAGTCATTAATCAAATCTAATATTTGGATTTCCTAAATCCATACTCATTCAATAGGCAGCGTTGAAAAAGTCAAAGACACGATAACTAGATCATCTAAAATAATCATAACCCCTATTTCCCCTTTCATTATTGGAAATCTAAAATAATTAAATTTACTTCCCTTTACTAAATACAGAGAATTAAATCTTTTAAGATAATCATGAGGAAAATACTACTTTTGGATATATTAAATCCATATCTCTTTCATAATCCAATCACAATGATTCAATTAATTTAAATAAAAATTAATAAATAACATAATTGATTGCCTCATCAATAAAACAACTTCTTAATTTACTTTTAAATTGACACAAATCCATGCAAGTAAACTCTTTCCATTTCCTAACCAAATCTTACATTTCATTCAATTTCCTATTTAGAATATGCAATCACTTTAATATAATAAAATATCGTTTCTCTACCCATTTACCCATATACACTAATCAATCCATTTTAAATCTCTATTTAATTTCCTATTTAGAACATGCAATCTCTTTAATATAATAAAATATCATTTCTCTATCCACTTACCCATATACACTAATCAATCCATTTTAAATCTCTATTCAATAATATATTGCATACATCTTATTAAAACGAAATATGATAATGAATTTACCCTTAACATATTTTTATATGCTCCATATTATATATACATCAAACATATATATTAATAAACTCAATTATATAGATTCTTTAATATTCCAATCACAACGATTAATTTGCTCTATAGAAATAAAACATAATAACTATTGCCCTTTCAAAATTAATTGGAAAAAAAACTAAATAAGTGCTTTTATAATAAAGGACAGACTAGTTCAAATAATTTAAGTCGAATCCATTGTTTTCCTTTAAAACTAATATAAATCTTCTACAATAATTATTTTCAATTTCCTAACCCAAACCTTATATTTCTTCTAGTTTTCCAACAACGCCCTATGTTAATCTCATCTAAAAGTTTCCCTTTCCAAACTCTTATTACATACATCCATTTATTCAAACCATAAAATATACATTCTCAAGAAATAAATTGTTCAAATAGAAAATGATTAAATTAAAATAATTAATTGTCTCTTCATAATAATCAATTCTTGAATTTACTTTTAAAACAATACGATCCCATGCACTACCAAGAGAATTCACAACAGGTTGACATCACAACGACAACCCTCACAAACAACAAACCATCTGGAAGACTTATAAACTAACAGGTATTCAACCCATTCTCAAAGCATAAACACGAAAGACATAATCATTGAAGGTAATAGAAGAAACTGCATTTGGATACTCTAAATCCATTTCTCATTTCACTACGTAATTCATTATATCGATAAAATTGAATTAAGAATTCATCTTTTCAGATAAGGGAGAAATTACACTAATATTTAATTCTCTAATTGTTCTTAACAAAATAAGTATTTTTAACTATAACTCAAAACATTTCGCTTTAAATTAAATAACCAATTGCCCTTGCAAATTAACTCATTATAAAATTAATCAAACTAACATTTGGTCTCTTCCATAACTTATTGTGTTAAAATAAGATCAATATTTGGACTATAACCCAATATTATATATATATTTTTCCAATTAAATCAAATTAATGATTGGACCTTTTACATATGAATTTAAATTCCACAATTAAATTTTAAATTATGCATTCTTTAAATCAAATATTTAACCCTTCAATTAAACTTTAACATGCAATTTTAAAATAAACAATAATTTCCCCATATGTTTATAATTTTAATTCCACTAATCTAATATACAAATTTTATTTAAAATAATATAAATAAATATAATACTTTAATATTATAAATTATAATATAAAATATTATTAAATAATATTTTAATATTATAATAACAATACATAAAATATTAATATTTATAAATATCAATTTATTATTATTTTATTATCAGAGCAACCATGGGAAAATAACTTAACAGCCGTCTCGTGTTTCAAGCATAACTCAAAAACTACAATCTAGGTATTTGCAATTTTTTGACAGGGATAAGAAAATTTCAAGGTGCAGAAACCCTTTAAATTTCCTAACAACCCAGTTTGTATAAGTGAATTTATAGGCAACACAACCAGACCATTTTACCATAAAAATATAACTACCATACGGATTTTAAAATCCGATTTTTAATAATAAATAGAGGGTTTCATTTTCTAAAAACATTCTAAATGCATTGTTAAATTTTTTATGTTTGATTTCAATAACAACATAATCGATTTCCCCAAATAATTTAAATTCAACTGAGGTTTTCATAATTTTCACTCAGAATTTTTCACAAGCAAAGGCTGTAAATTTATTCAATTCTTTTCTTCTAATATCAAATTTATTTTCTAAAATAGATTTAACAAACAAATCTTTAATCACTACTATTTAAAAAAATAATAATTAAGAACTATAAAACACAAAGAGGAAAACCTAGTACAAAAAGCTATAGGAAGAGATGAATTTCTGATGCAAGCCTCCTCCAAAGATTTCCTGAATTTTTTTCAATCTTCCAATGAATCCAATCCAAAACCCAACAAATGCAAACACTTTCCTTCAATCAATTCTACAATCAAAACTTTCTTCAAACCCTTCTTGTGTAATTTTCCAAAATTTCTTTTTGTTGTAAAAATGTATTTTTTTCTAAAATTTTTTCCCTTCCCTAAAATTAAAACATGCATTTATTATAAAACAAAAATACCTAATACAACCCTAATTCACATTATATGCAAATTATATATTACAATTTCAATTTCAATTTCAAATTTCAATTTCAAATTTCAATTTCAATTTTAATTTCAATTTCAATTTCAATTTTCGAAAACCCACTTTCAATTTAAAATGCAATTTCAAATAATAAATTAATTTTCAAAGTTGCAACTAACTTCCCAAATAAACATTTAATTATAATTTTTAATTTAATTCCCACACATTGAAAATAAATTTCAAAATAAATTTTAATTCTTTTATTTCCTTTCATTCTCTTGCATCACGTTTAATTAATTAATTAAATTATTTAATAACTAAATTCAACTCCCTTGGATTAAATTTAATTAATTAAATAATTTAAATATAATTAATTAATTTAAATATAAACTGTTATCCACATTGCATTATTTAAATTAAATAACCATCAACATGATTTAAATGCAATTATTCTAAATATCTGTTTCCAAATAAAAAATCCTTCAGAATTAAATAACATTAAAGCAAGACAGACAATGACTCGACACACACAACTGATGACACACTAAGGCTAGGGTGTAAACTTGACACATGTTACCTAGTGACTATCTCCCGTTCAACTTAACCATTGGATCGACATGCTCGAACCTGTGAAACCAGGTGGAGTCGATGTCATGTACTTGCAATCCTGAAAATAAGTAAACAACATCATATAATATATCCAGCATATAATACACACCGTGAAGAAGAAATTACGGATTCATAGGGCGCTCGCAAGTGAGTGATGCGAAACTGTCCTCTTCACCAATACACTCATTGAAACTGACACTTCCATCATAATCCAGTAATCTCATAATAACATCTCATGTTAACTCTACAACATCATTAATCCATAATGCATGTGAAACAATAATCAGATAACCACATCCCACAATAATAGTTGTTGTTCAATAGTAGCGATCAAAACATCATAACAAAATGTATCCAGTATCAAAGTAACTGCAACCAAACATAGCATAAAGCAAACCGAACAAGAAGCAAAACAGAGGGGTATTACATAGAGTCAAACTATCAAAGAAGTTGATAGCTAAGCACGGATATGAAAAATTGAGGATGGAAGAAGGTGAAGATATGGAAAGCTACTTTAAGAGAGTTGATAGTGTAGTAAATGAAGTCAAAATCAAGGAGGCACTCTAATAGATAAACATGTTATGGAGAAGATTTTTATGACCCTACCGAAGAGCTATAGTGACAAGATCTCAGCTATTGAGGAAGTTTATGGTCCAAATAAATTCACCAAAGAGCAAATATTTGGCACCTTGACTGCGCTTGAGATGAGGAAATTTGGAAAAGAAAAGGAGAAATATGAAATATCCTTCAAAGCCACAAAAATAGAAGAAGATCTAAATAGTGAAAGTTCATATGAGTTGGAAGCAAACTTCACAAGAAAACTGAAGAAAGGTATCGGCAAGTACAAAGGTATGTTACCTCTTAAATGTTTTAGATGTGGAAAGATTGGTCATTTAGTAACTAGGTGTCTGGAAAAAGGAACAAGACAAAAGTTTAAAAGAATCAATAAGAAGGCCTATTATGTTAATGAAAATTCTAGTAGTTTAGATGATGAATCAGATCAAGATGATTTATTTTTTTGGTGGAAAAGGGTGAACCTAGATTTTATATCTCTAATATTTGTTTGGAATCTAATGATAACATTGAAGCTTCATTATATTTTAAAATAAATAGAGATGAATGGTTGATTGATAGTGGATGTTTAAATCATATGACTAGTGATAAAAGTAAGTTTGTGAAGCTTGAGAAATATGATGGAGGTTCTGTTAGATTTGGAGATGATAAAATGACATAGATTGTTGGAATGGGTTCTATTACCTTTGATGGAAAATATAACACTGACAATGTTACTATGTGAAGGGTTTATATCATAATATTTTGAGTGTTGGACAGATGTGCAAGAATGGCTATAATGTTGTATTTTAGGATGATGGTTGTGAGATTCAGAAGTGTTTTGAAACTATCATTACAACAGGAAAAAGAATAAGTGGGAATATGTATCAACTAGGAGCTATAAATAAATGCTTATTATCACAGTGCAATGAAAGTTGGCTCTGGCACCAGAGGATGTGTCACATCAACTTCGATAATTTGGTAAGGATAATTTCAACAAGGGTAGTCAGAGACTTGTGAAGACTGACCAAACCAAACAACATTATTTTTAAAGGATGTCAAGAAAGAAAAAATGTCAGAGGAACATTCTGAGGAAAAGAAGAATCATCTACCATATTGTGGGACCTAGTACACACTGATCTATGTGGTTAAACAAGAACAAGAAGATTAAAAGTGAGAGATATTTCATGATTTCAATAGATGATTATTCCAGACTAACTTGGGTTACATTTCTAAGAGAAAAATTAGAGGCTTTAGAAAAAATCAATATTTTCAAGGCAAGAGTTGAGAATGAAGTTGATAGGAGAATAAAGTGTTTAAGATTCGATAGAGGAGGAGAGTTTAATTTTGATGAATTCAACACTTTCTATGAGAAACACAACATTAAAATACAACTATCTACCCCTAGAAAACCACAAAAGAATGGTGTAGTGGAAAGAATGAACCAAACTATTCAAGAATCAACTAGAAAAATGATCAAGGAAGCAGGTTTACTAGAGGTCTACTGGAGAAAAGTGATACACACAACAGTTTACACTCTTAACAAAGTACTATTCTAGAGGAGGTATGGAAAGACACCATATGACCTATGGCATGGAAGATCTCCCATAGTAAAGTACTTCAAAAAAATTGGAATTAAATGCTACATCCAAAGAGATGAGGACAATCTTGGAAATTTCGATAGTAGAGCTGATGAAGGTATATTTTTGGGATAATCTATAAGAAGAAAAGAATATCGGTGTTACAAGAGATTGAACAAGATAGTTGAAAGTGTGAATGTGAAAGTGGATGAATATTTTCAAAGAAATCCTGACAAGAATATTGAATATGAATCAAATGACTCAGATGAAAAAGAAAAGAAGGATAAGAAAGAAGAAGAGACAAAGGAGGCTTTGACATCTACAAGTAAAACCCCAAGGTATGTACAAAGAAACCACTTAGAAAATTAGATTATTGGAGATAAGAATAAAATAATCATCACAAGAAGAAAAACAACTCAAGAACAAGTATTATTGTGTTTAATCTCGAAAACTGAGCCAAAGACCATGGAAGAAGCATGCAATGATTAGAATTGGGTGAAGAAAATGAAAGAAGAGCTTGATCAGATAGATAAAAAATACACTTGGGAACTTGTGCCTAGACCTGTAGATAAAAATGTAATTGGAAAAAAGTGGGTATTCCGGTTAAAGCTAGATGGAAATGGAAAATTAGTAAGAAACAAGGCAAGATTAGTTTGTAAAGGTTACACTTAGATCGAAGGTATTGATTTTGAAGAGACATATGCCCCTATTGCCCGAATGGAAGTGACCGAATATTCTTAGCTTTTTCAACTTTTAAGGATTTCAAAGTCTATCAAATGAATGTAAAATTAGCATTCTTGAATGGAGAACTGAAGGAAGAAGTCTACATTAAGAAACTAGAGGGATTTAAGTATGGAAATGACCTGAATGTTGTTTGCAGGTTGAAGAAATATTTATATAGATTGAAGCAAGAACCTAAAGCTTGGTATGCAAAATTAGACAAGTATTTGATTGGACAAGGATTTCAAAAGGGATTTGTTGTTAGTAACTTATACTACAAAATTTATTGAGAACAAATGTTGATTGTTGTGGTTTATGTTGATGACATAATCTTTAGAGGAAATGATGATTTGTATAGAAAATTTGCAGATGAAATGCAAAAGGAATTCAAAATGTCTATGATAGGTGAGTTAAATTTTTTCCTTGGATTACAAGTAAACCAGAATAGTAAAGGAATTTTCATCTCTTAGTCCAAGTATACTAAATAATTATTGAATAAGTTTCGATTGGAGAACTCCAAACTAGTTTGTACACCTATTGTTACCGGATGTAAGTTGACGAAAGAAGATGCAAGTATGTACAAGTTAATGATTAGAGGATTGTTATACTTGAATGCTACTAGACCAAACATTATGTATGTTATTTATTTAGCAGCTAGATTTCAGCAAGAACCAAAGGAATCACATGTTGCAATAAAAAGGATCTTTAGATATTTGAAGGGTACAAAAGATATCAAGTTATGGTATCCAAAGGACTCATATTTCACTTTGAAAAGTTATAGTGATGTTGATTGGACCGAGTGTGTTGATAACAGGTGGAGCACAAGTGGTGGAGCTTATTTCCTTGGCTCCTAGTTGGTTGCTTGTTCAAGCAAGAAACAAGATTATATATCTTTATCTACTGCAAAAGCTTAATACATTGTAGCATCCTCATGTTGCACTAAGGTACTATGGATGAAACAAACACTGAAATAAATTGGCATATCATTTGATGAACCAATCTCAATTATGTGTGATAATACCAATGCAAGAAACATTTCCAAGAATTTGGTACAACACTCCAGAATGAAACATATATCCATTAGATATCAATTCTTGAGAGAGAAGGTATTGTACAATGACGTAAGAATTGAATGTGTACCTACAAAAGAGTAGATTGCAAACATTTTCACAAAACCATTGAGCAAAGATACTTTTGAATATCTCCAACAGAAGTTAGGGGTTTCACCCCTTCCTAGTCTATAATAATTTGCACCAAGGTGTGCATTGGTCCAGGGTATTATATGCTCACTCTTATTTGGATCAATTCTACTTGGCTTCCTCATAGGGGGAGCGAAGTAAGATTTTTAGGGGGATTTTTTTCCTTTGTATTTGATGTCAAAGGGGGTGAAGAAAAGAAGGTCCTTAATGCTATTGATGTTGACATTGAGTTGTTTGTTTTTTTGTTTATGAATGTTGTCATCAATGAAAAAGGGGGATATTTTTGGAATGTGATGTTGTTGATTGTTGTCATTAATGGTTGTCATTGATGTCAACATGCCTTGGTTGATTGCTTAAGGTTTGGTTTGATGCTTTGGTGATCTGGATTGGCATGCTCTAGATGCTATGTTGTGATGAGCTATCTTTGATCGTGCTTGTCTTGGTCCCATTCATTTTTCAACGGTCCATTCATTTTGCAACATAATGAGATACACTCTTATGGGTCCAAACGGATCTAGAAATTGGTTAATGCGCCTTGAAACATTGTTTGCATTGTAACATGTATAATCTATTCTTTCGTTCCAAATATCATGGTTAATATGTAGCATGTTGATTTGAGAAAGTAGGTTTTTTATGGTCCATGTTTCATTCCTTACCACTGCAGGAATGTTTTGTGGTGACCTAATTTAAATTGTGTTTGGTTGACTTAGGAGATTATGAAGGCATGGAATGATATAAGTAAAAGTTGATTATGTTTGATGAAATTAAGTGTGGTGAATGTGAATTTGAAAATCCTGATATTTTGAAGTATGTGAAATTATACGATTGGAGGCAACAAAAAATGAGGTTCTTCATTTGTGACTGTTGGTAACAATTATTTTCAACGGTGGATTCCCTAGATTCCCTTTCATCATTCTTCTAGTAGTGAGCCCTTTTTTCTTTTGGTAGTGAGCCTTTTAACTTTTGGTTGTAATAGCTAGGCAGTGAGCCCACTGAAAGTGAGCCTTACCTGTAGCGAGAATTTTGGCAGTGAACCCTTGTAAAAATCAACTTAACTAGTGTCACCTTAACTAGTGTTTTATAATTAAGAATTAACATTCTCCGTGGTTTTTCCCTTCTTGGGTTTCCATGTAAATTATGGTGTTCATTGTGCATGGTGTTGTTATGTGCTTTCATTTTCATATCTATTGTATTATTTGATTGATTTAAGATTGCTTCAGATTAATTAAAGTCAAGAATTTTTTTTATGATAACTAATTCACGCTCCTCTCAGTTATTTAGACTATTCAACACTAATATAATACCTTTTTAGAAATATCTCGAGGAGAAACTTGGATGAAAAATGGTATCGTAGGGTATATTTTGATTTTTGACAACTTTCTAGGCTCGTCTCGGGCCTCTAGGTGCTTCAAAATTGACTTCAAACATTTTAACAAGATTTTTAAAATTTGGAATGTTAATATCTCTCAAATGATAAATGATATTGGAGTGATTTCTTCACCATTGGATTCAAGTTACCATTTGAGGAGTCTATGTAATATTTTGTGCCCATACGTTCATAAATATAGACTTACTAAAAATAGTAACTTGACAAATTTATCCCTTATTGAAAATAAAGAATATTTTTTTGGTTGATGCAAAATTGTTTTTACACCCTAGATGCTCCAAAACCAAACACCCGAGGTAATTTTGAAAAGTGACCCTGTCACTTCTCAAGAGTTAGAGGGAAACCAAGATAGTTAACCTCAACCTCAAATAACCATGATGAATCTTCAACTAGCCTTCCTCTCCATTTAACTAATTACTCTGCATATTACTTGTTTCTTGTGCTTCTACACACATGATTATCCAAAATTTCTTCTATCTCTTCCTTCTTTGAAGTAGGTGTTAGAACATTCCACCATGCCTCTATTAATTCATTCTCCTTATCTCCTTCAAGATATTCTTTCAAATCAACAATGTTAAACATAGGCGAAACATGAATCTCACTCGACAAATCTACCTTATAAGTATTTCTTCAATCATGCTTCTTCATGATCTTACATGATCCAAACCTCCCCATCTTTGACCTATTGTATGTACTAACTTGAAGCCTCTCCTTTCACAAATGAACCATGACTTCATCTCCTTCCTAAAACTTGTTATACCTCCTTTTTTGATCTGTTGTAGAGTTATAGTGCAAGTTCATCTTATTGATATGTTTCATCACCTCTTCATGCAAATTATTTGGGTGCACAACAAAATATTTAGCCTCAAAAATATGCTTCCTCCTCTTATCCATATTTCTTAGTTCAAAATCAGTTCTTTGACTACTATTATACACAATCTAGAATGATGATTTACCCATGCTCCTGTTGATAGAATTGTTATAAGAAATTTTTTCCTATGGTAAAATAAATCACATCCCTTGGGTTTGTCTCCCACTAAGAATCTCAGCGGGTTATCTCAACACCTATTCACCACCTCTATTTTTCCATTTGTCTGTGGATGGTGTGCAAAACTAAACTTCAAATCAGTCTTCATCTTCTTCCACAATCCTCCAAAAATACCCAACAAACTTGGTATTTCAATTTGAAACTACGCTCTTGGGTAGACCATGTAGTTTCACCACCTCTCTAAAAAATAATTCTACAACATGAACAACATGAATAGTCTTATGACATGAAATGAAGTGTTCCATCTTTAAAAATCTATCCACCACCACAAATATGGAATTATCCCCTCTCTTTGTCCTCAAAAATCCAAGAAGAAAATCCATACTACTGTCCTCCCATTGCCTCTCAGGTATAGGTAATGGCTGATAAAATCTAGTATTTTGACTTGTTCCTTTTGAAAACTAGCATAATCTACAACTCTACACAAACTTCTTCACGTCTTGCTACCATTTTAGCCAATAGAAATGCTCACCAACGAAAGTAATGGTCTTATCTTTACCAAAGTGTCCAACTAATCCTCCATTGTGTTTCTCCTTGATCAAGTTAACTCTCATGGAACTCCTTGGAATACACAATTGATTCCCTCAAAACAACATACCATATTGGATTATAAAATCAAAAAATCTCATCCTAGCTAAAGTGATAGGCTCCTTACAAGCTCTTCAAACCTCTACAAAATCAGGATCCTCAAGATATAAGCCCTTGAGTTCATTGAACCCAACAACTTTAATCTACATTTATATTAACAAAATTTTCCTCCTACTTAAGGCATCTGCAACTCTATTAGATCTTCCACTTGTATGCTTCAAAATAATTATATAAGTTTGAAAAAAATCAACCCATTTCAAATGTCTTTAATTCAACTTCCCTTGGCTATTTAAATATTGTAAATCTTGATGATCAGTAAATAAAAAAAATATTTTGGCAACAAATAGGGTCTCCTTTTCTTCAAACTCTAAACTATAGCCTAAAACTATTGACCATAAACATAATACTTCTTATTTGCATTATTCATATTTTAACTAAAATAAGTAATGGTTTTACCTTCTTAACTCAAAAAATCTCCAATGGCATTACCACTAGCTTCGCAATCTACCTAAAATACCTTGTTGAAACCTAGAAGTTCCAAAACATGTTGCTCTATAACTTTCTTCTTCAACATATCAAAAAAAAAATTCAATCCTATAGTCCACTTAAACTCTTTTCCATCCCCTCTCAATTTTCAATTAGAGGTGCACAAATACTACTAAAACCTTTGATAAAATTTCTATAAATTTTTTTCCAAACCATGAAAATATCTCACTTCCATAGCACTCCTTGGTGTAGACCTTCAACAATAGATTTCACCTTCTCTAGCTCCATCTTAAGACCCTCTACTGAGATAATAAATCCCATGTACATCAACTCTATCTTCACAAAACTACACTTCTTTAAATTGATCAACAACTTCTCCTCTCTTAGCTTCTCAAAAAACAATTGCATATGCATCAAATATGCCTCCAATGTCATGCTAAAAATTAAAATGTCATCCAAATAAATAATGAAAAATTTACCCACAAAATTTATCAATACCTCGTTCATTAGCCGCATGAAAGTGCTTGGTGCATTGATAAGCCCAAAATGCATGACTAACCACTAATACAATCCCTCTTTGGTCTTGAAGGTTGTCTTCCATTCATCTCCTTCTCTAACCGGGATATGGTGGTAACCACTCTTCAGATCTATCTTCATGAAGTACTTAGCTCCAACTTCAAAAATCTATACTTGATGGTGATCTTGTTAATGGATCTAGAATCTGTACACATCCTCCATTCTCCATCCTTCTTTATTCCTAGTATTGTAGGTAATGCACAAGGACTCAAACTCTCTCAGAACAATACCTTTTGCAACAACTCTTGCACTTGTATGTTCAACTCTTCACTCTCTACTAGAGTCATATAATGAGCCGCCTTATTCAGAAAATTGGCTCCACGAATCAAGTCCATCTAGTGGCTAATCTTGATTACTAAAGGAAAACCTTCAAGTACATTATCAAAAATAATATCTTCAAACTCATTCAACAAATCTGAAACCTCTATAGGTACCTCATTGGTATCTTCTTTATCAACTCTAGGGATTAATGCAACACATATGCTCATGTCTCATACCTTCTAGGAATTTTCTTCCATCAACCAAACAAATCTTTGCATTACTCATACCTTTTATTCTTCCTCCTTTAAGGGTTTCAACTTATGATGAATGGCATCCTTTTTTAAGGAATAGGTGTTATCATGTCCATCATGCATTGCTCACCGATCAAACTACCATGATCTAGCTAACAACATATAACAAACATCCATAGGTATAATACCACACACAACCTCATCTTGATAGTTAACAATCTTAAACTTTACCAAACATTGTTCATTGACTAATGCTCTATGATCCTTCTACAAACATACGATCCAGTATGGATTTGAATACCTTCTCCTCTCCAACTACAACTTAGTAACCATTTCCTTTGAAAAAAGATTATCAAGTGTATCTCTATCAATGATAACATTAAAATTTTTACCTTCACACTTGCATCGAGTGTAGAATAGGTTCTTTCTTTGATTTGGTTCCTTCAAATTCAACAAGGCTCTTTAGAAAATAAGGGCATTTTATCTTTCAATGTCTTCAAAATGTGAAGACTGAGCATCTTCATCTACATGGGAAACTTAGGTATTACCTTCAATTCTTCTATTTGTCCTCCCTTGATGTTGAGGACATTTTTAGACTCTATGTACTTCTTCTCTACTTTGAAAATAGGTTCCATAGAAGACTCCTCTTCCCAATCCTCATCTAGGTATTTGTCTTCCTCTTTGGTCTCCATTATTTTGATCTCAAGGATGGTAGGTATTATCGCTCTCCTAGTTCTAACTACTAGTAGATCCTTTAGTCTTCTTTTGATCTTCAATTCGGCCTCCATTTCACCATCCACTAATCTTTCCACTAGGACCTCCACCCCTTTGCTTTATTTTGAACCTTTTGTTCAACTTCTTTTCCACCTTTAGGTAAAATTGATATGCATCTTCAATCATGGTCATCCTCACCAAAATCAACTCCTCTTGGATTCTTGGTTTCAACCATTTAATATAACAGGAAACCTTCTCCTTTTTTCCCTCATAATGGCCTATTCTAAACAAGACGTTGAAGAATTATTCTATGTACTCTTTGAAAAATATTCCTGATTGCTTCAATCCTTGCATATTCTTCATCAAATCCAATTCATAATGTACATGTATGAATTGCCTCTTTAGTTTTTCCACTAATTGATATGATATTGTGTCAAATCAACAATGTTAAACACATATGAAACATGAATATCACTCAACAAATCTACCTCATAAGAATTTCTTGAATCATGCTTCTTCAGGGTCTTGCATGGTCCAAAATTCTTCATCTTTAACTTGTTTTATGTACCAACTAGAAACCTCTCCTTTCATAAATGAACCATGAATTCATCTCCTAACTAGAATTCCTTATACCTCATTTTTTAATCTACCTTATCCTTTTACTACGTGTTCATCTTATTGATATGTGTCTTCATCTCTTCAAGAAATTTATTCAAGTGCTCAACAAAATCTTTAGCCTCAACACTAATCTTCTCCCCCTTATCCATTTTTCTTAGTTTAGAAGCAGTTCAATGGTTACTACCATACACAATCTGGAATGTTGATTTACTTGTGCTCTTGTTGAAAAAATTCTTATAAGAAATTTTTTCCTATGGTAAAATCAAATCCCATCCTTTGGGTTTGTCTCCTACCAAGCCTCTCAACAGGTTACCCAAAATCCTATTCACCACCTCTATTTTTTCATCTATCCATGCATGGTGTGCAAAACTAGACTTTAAATTAGTCTTCATTTTCTTCCATAGTGTCCTCCAAAAATACCCAAAAAACATGGTATCTCGATTTGAAACTATGCTCTTGGGTAGACCATCCAATCTCACAACCTATCAAAAATAATTCTACAACATAATCAATATCATTGGTCTTATGGCATGAAATGAAGTGTTCCATATTCAAAAATCTATCCACCACCATAAATATGGAATCATGCCCTCTTTTTGTCCTTGACAATCTAAGAATAAAATCCATACTAATGTCCTCCCATGGCCTCTTAGGTATAGTTAATGGTTAATACAATCTAGTATTCTAATTTTTTCCTTTTTCCAACTGGCATACTCTAAAACTTTGCATAAAATTCTTCACATCCTACTACAACTATGGCCAATAGAAACACTCACCAACAATAGTAATGGTCTTATCTCAACCAAACTGTCCAACTAATCCTCCACTATGTTTCTCCTTGATCAGGTTCTCTCTCATGGAACTCCTTTGAATGCATAAATAATTCCCTCAAAACAACATACCATCTTGGATTGTAAAACCCAACCATCACGTATTATCTAAAGTGATAGGCTCCTTGCAAGCTCTCCAAGAGTACAAAATCAGGATCCTTAGAATACAAGATCTTGAGTTCATTGAACCCAACAACTTCAATCTGCATTTTTGTTAACAAATTTTGCATCTTACTTAAGGAATATACAACTCTATTAGATCTTCCACTCCTATGCTTCAAAAAAATGTATAACTTTTCAAAAATTCAACCCATTTCAAATGTATTTGATTCAACTTCCCTTAACTATTTAAATATTGTAAATCTTGATGATCAATAAATAAAACAAAATATTTTGGAAACAACTAGTGTCTCCATTTCTTTGAACACTAAACTATAACATAAAACTCCTTCAATCATACACATAATACTTCTTTTGTGTATCATTCAACTTTTCACTAAAATAAGCAATGGGTTTACCTTCTTAACTCAAAAAAACTCCAATGGTATTACCATTGGCTTCACAATCTACCTGAAATACCTTGTTGACATCTAGAATTACCAAAATAGGTTCCTCTATAACTTTATTCTTGAAAATATCAAAAATAAATTGTTTCGCTTGTAGTCCACATAAAATATTTTCTATCCCCTCTCATTTTTTTAGTTACAGGTGCACAAATACTACATAAACCTTTGATAAAATTTCTATAAAAACTTTTCAAACCATGACAAGATATCACCTTCATAACACTCCTTGGTGTAGGCCAATCAACAATAGATTTTAGATTCTCTAGATCTATCATAAGACCCTCTACTAAGATAACAAATTATCCCATGTACACCAACTCTCTCTTCACAAAACTACACTTCTTCAAATTGATCGACAACTTCTCCTCTCTTAGGTTCTCAAAAACATTTCTGATATGCATCAAATGATCCTACAATGTCTTGCTAAAAATTAAAATGTCATCCCAATTAACAATAAAAAAATTACCCAAAAAATCTTTCAATACCTTGTTAATGAGCTACATGAAAGTGATCAATGCATTAGTTAGCCCAAAAGGCATGACTAACCACTCACATAAGCCCTCTTTGGGCTTGAAGGCTATCTTCCATTCATATCCTTCTCTAATCTCGATCTAGTGATAAACACTCATTAGATCTATCTTCATGAAGAAATAAACTCCACTCAAACAATCCATGATGTCATCCATCCTCAGTAAGTAAAATCTATACTTGATGGTGATCTTGTTGATGGATCAAGAATCTATATAAATCCACCATTCCCCATCCTTCTTTTGTGCTAGTACTACAGTTACTACGCATAGATTCAAACTCTCTCCGATCAATCCCTTTTACAATAACTCTTGCACTTGTCTATTCACCTCTTCTCTCTTTGTTGGAGTCATACAATGAGCTACCTTATTCAGAAAATTGTCTCCAAGAATCAAGTCCATTTGTTGGCTAATGTTCCTTACTAGAGGAAAACCTTTAGGTACATTATCAAAAATAATATCACAAAACTCATTCAACAAATCTAAAACCTCCATAGGTACCTCAATGGTATATTTTTTATCATCTCTAGGGATCAATACAAAACACATATTCTCATGTCTGATAACTTCTAGGAACTTTATTCCATCAACCAAACAAATCCTTGCATTTGTGCATACCTTTTCCTCTACCTCCTTCATGTGTTTCAATGTATGAAAAATGCCATCCTTTGTCAATGAATAGGTGTTAGCATGTCCATCATGCACCACTTGTTGATCAAACTACCACGATCTACCTAACAACATGTGACAAAATCCTTAGGTATAATATCACACAAAACCTTTTCTTGATAGTTAACAATCTTAAACTTTACCAAACATTGCTCATTGACCAATTCTCTATGTTCCTTCTGCAACCATATTATTTGGTATGGTTTTGGATGACTTCTCTCCAACTACAACTTAGTAACCATTTCATTTGAAATAAGATTATCAGTGTCACCTCCATTAATGATAACATTATAAACTTTACCTTCACACTTGCATCGAGTTTGAAATAGGTTCTTTCTTTGATCTGGTTCCTTCTCCTCATTGAACAAGTCTCTTCTAACAACAAGGGCCTCTACTCTTTTAGCATCTTCAGAATGTGAAGACTAAGAATCTTCTTCTATATGGGAAACTCGATCATTAACTTCAAGTATTCTATTTGTCCTCCCTTGATGTTGAGGATATGTGGTCTCTATGTCCTTCTTCTTCACATTGAAAACGGGTTCCATAGAAGCCTCCTCTTCTTTTTCCTCATCTAGATCATCCTCTTCCTCTTTGGTATCCATTATTTTGATCTCGAGTATGGTAGGTATTATCTCCCTTTTGATTTTGATTGTTACTAGATCCTTTAGTCTTCTTTTGATCTTAACTTCAGTCTCCATATGACCATCCACTAATCTTTCCACCACGACCTCCACCCCTTTGCTTTCTCTTGAACCTTTTGTTCATCTTCTCTTCTACCTTTCAAGAAAATTGATATGCATCTTCAATCATGGTCATCCTCAACAAAATCAACTACTCTTGGATGCTTGGTTTCAACCCATTAATGTAACATTCAATCTTCTGCTTGTTGGCCTCAAAATGGCTTGTTCTGATCAAGAACTTGTATAATTCTTCTATGTACTCTTTGAGAGATCTCCTTGCTTGCTTAAATCCTTGCATCTTCTTTAGTAAATCCAATTCATAATCTACAGGAATGAATTGCTTCTTTAGTTTCTCCACCATCCAATCCCATTTAGTTATCTTCTCTTTACCTCTTTAGTTTCTCTCTAACTGGACCTCTTTCCACCATATTCTAGCTTGGCCTTTGAAAATTTGACCCTCTTCGGATCATCTATTTCCTCACACTCAAAATACTCTTCCATGTCATTGAACCAATCAATCAAATTCTCTATATTTAGGTTTCCACAAAAAATTGAAACTTCTATCTTCGACCTCTTTCCAATCTTGGAAACTGCCCTAAGCAGTATGAATTCCCTAGGATCTATTACATCTTGTGCTTATTCTTCGAATGACTCTTCATTTTCAATCTTATCTTCACTTTCATCTCTTCTTTTGACATTAACTCCTCTACCCATCTCTTCTTGCAATGATTGAAGTTGTCTCTAAAGAGCTCTATAACACTCTTCTATTACTCCAATATTTCTCCCATCACGGTTTCTTCATGTAGGCATATTTTCTCATAGACCTAGAACCATAAGTCTTGGTGTAAACTACCTCACATTCGGTGATTTGTTTGCACACTTAGGATCTCTCACTCTGATACCACTTGATAAAGGGTACTCCCCTTATAATTTGAAACTCACAATGACAACATAGAATTGCGCAAATAAAATGCAAGAATAAAGAAAATATTTTCTATTATCACTGAAATAAAAATCAAATTACAAGATTATATAGGATTACAACTAACATCACATGGGCTTTCTAATTACATAAATCTACAAATCAGAACCACTATCTACTCTACTCTTCCCTCTCTTTGTAACTATAATTTGCATCCTTTATTTTTAATGCATAACCACCTAGGAATCTTCTAGAAAGTGTAACCCTTGCAAGAAGAAATTTTGAAATTTTATTATATTTAGTAGTGCAACTTCGTGGGGTCATAACTTTTGATTTTTCTGTAGATTTTTTATTATAATACCTTTTTGAAAATATCATGAGGATATGCTTGGCCATAAAGTTTTACCATAGGGTATATTTTATTTTTCAACCACTTTTCAGCCTGTCTAGAGCCTCTAGGTGCTTCAAAATTAACTTTAAACATTTTAACAAGATTTTTGAAAAAATGGAATTTTAAAATCTCTCAAATGATAAATGATATTGAAGTTATTTATTCACAATTGGCTTCAATTTACCATTTTGGAGGTCTATGTAATATTTTGTTCCTATATGTGCATAAATACAAAATTACTAAAAATAGTAACTTGCCAAATTTAGCCCTTATTGAAAAGAAACAAAATTATTTTTGGTTGATGAAAGATTTCTCTTACACCCTAGATGCTCCTCCATCAAAGATGATATCTTAGATTACCAAAATACCTTGGAGATCCTTGGAACATCAAATAACTCTTAGGTGGTACAATGGATGGTCATCAAGAAATCCAAAGCTACATTTAATTTTATCATAATTTAAAATGGGGACATTACAATCTACCCTCTCTAAAAATTTCTTGTCATCAAGAAATTCTCAATATCTAGTTGATCCCAACTAAACCCAAGAGTGATCCTGAGGTTCCAAATAAATCTATGGAAGTATTCACCATGATGTCACTGCACTACTCTGATAAAACCTGTTAATCCATAATACCAAGTCTTTGTTCTCTCCTCTGGTAACCCTAAAATTTAAAATCATCAAAAATAAAAACTAAAATATCTATGAGGGTTGAAATCTATTTCATGAAAAATCTCCTACCAAGGTGCCATAATGAGGCCCAAGTTTTTAATCACACTAGCTAACATGATCTTGGGAAACAAGAAATATAATTTTCTCATCCTCCAAGAATAATCCTTGACCTCTCTCCTTAGAGAGCCCTAGAAGTTATGTCAATCAATCCCTAACCAAAAGCTAATGAGGAAGATAACAACAACATCGTCCATGGAATCATACATGCTAACAATGCCCTCCAAATCATAGACTAATAACTCCTCACCAACACCTAATATCCAAGTGTCACTAGGTCCATATTGAGCATACCAACTCATCCAATTGATTGCAATCATCATAGTAACATTAGTAGATATATACATCAACTTAAGTTGATTGCAATAATTATTACTCACATTGGTGGGGGCTAAAATAACTTCTCTAACTCTATAAATCCTTCCATAGCTTATTGCCACAAATCCTATAAGTACTCAAAGTCCATCTTCCCATAAACTAATGCTATCATCCTCAATGTGGAAATGCTAAGGTAAAAATTGATATAAGTCATTACCCTCAAAATATTAGGAGATTTGTGAGTGTGTAAATAACCCTAGGGACTCCTCTAATACCCAAATTACCTCTACTAATCAACACCAACCAAGAGTTACTCCAATTTGAGTTGGAGGTTGTGACCATTCCATTCGTATTCTATCGTGCAAGGTCCTATGTAGGCTGACTGAAAATTGGATAATAGTACCAACTCCAAAAAATTCCAATACTCCATTTTAAATCAACATCTCACCCCTAAAAATTATATCTAGATACCAAATCCTATAATTATCACCAGTTGTACTCACACACACATCCTCATGGATGCTACAATAAATCATGACAACCTTGTTAAGCCTGAAAAATCAGATCTATAACCACCTTAGAATTGTCTCTACTATCATAAATTGGTAAGGTCTCATCAACATTCAATTTCCAAGTGCTATAGTGATAAACGTGTGCAAACCAATTTATGCAATCAACTGTTATCATCAATGCACAGTCTAAAAATTTAATAATTAGCACCATAGAACAACCCTTAAACATTAATGTGTAAGTGGGAAACCAAAGAACTAGGTCTATAAACTCTTCCACAATTTCTGCAACATGGATGATATAAGTTTTAATGAAGTGAAAAATAATAAACACATTATGAAGTATCATGTCTCATGAGTAACTTGGTCCCACAAACACCATCTCATTCATAGCCATAAAATCTTGAATATTAACAAGATGAGGTCCTTTATCACTATCATCCATAAAATTTTCATTTACCATCTTATGGTGAATAAAATCATATGAAGATATTGATTTTTTTTTCACAATCAAAATATTAGCATCTAGTTCATACCTTTCATTGATGTCTTCATGGATCTCATGCATATGATCTTCCATTTCTAGATGTTCATCATTATGTATAAATGCAAAAGTGTGTCACACTCATACCAAGATACTAGATTATTGTTAGCACTCATAAAATCCACATTTTCTTCATTCCTTTCAATGGTGTCTTCATAGGTTTCATGCATCCATTCAACCAAAATTGAATTCTCATCATTATCTATTGGTTCATCGAGTGTATCATGCATAAAAATGCCTTCAACTAATTTCTTAGTTTCCATTATCCTAGTATCATTTTATTTTTCCTTGGTTGTGGCTGCAATATAAATAGAATTTTCTTCTTTACATAAAGAAAAGTGAGACATTCTTAACTATAAGAAAAGATCATTAGCCTCTTTTTCCTTGTCTTCGGTGAACTTGGTGGCAAGATCCCTATCCTTGAGAAATTGTAAGTAATCTAATTTCATCATGTCTAATGCTTCTTTGATAGAGTACAATTGGGTAAGAGTGAATCCACTTGCATCTCCCTTTTTACTCTTCTCAATTTGAGCTTTCCATATGAGATATTCAATGTATTTGTGAGTATTATATGCCCTTGTTAACATTTGAACCACTTCCCATATATAAACACTAATTGGTCCTTCAATTATTGCAATGCTAAAGGTCTTTGATGAAAATCATCAACGTGACTTGGGATTCCATACAATAAATGTTTTGACTTTATTTCATGTGTAAGAACCATATCATCATCAAAATCAATTTTCACTTGTTGATGCCTTGAAATCCTCAAGTAAAAATGATGGGATAGAATTATGATTAAACACACTATCCTCAAAGGAATTTGTCTCCTCCTCACAAGGCTTATCATTTACAATCTCTACATCACCAACATAGAGACTTGCGCACATTTCAATTGAAGATGAAATAAATGGTTCTTTTTCATTAAAACCCATTTTATCATTCTACTACAACCAAACCATGTGAGACTTGTCATTTTTATTATTTGCCCATACCTCCTTAATTGCTGATTTAGTGAACTCCAAATGAGTAGATTTCCCAATTTCAACACTATCATGAAGGTCGATGTACTCCACTTCACTTATATAAGCACATGAAGAACTAACTTCATCCTCTTTTTTTGAAGCATCATAAACATCAGGAACAATTTCAACCACCTATATCTCTTTTCTAACTTCCTCTTTTGTAATGGTATTTTATTTGTCTAGCCTCTTCACTTTTTTACTCATGCATTAGTGATTAGTTCACCAAGTTCTTTTGCATGAGAAGCAAATATTTTGTCTTCTAAGTTCATTCCTATTGATTTCCTCTTTTCTTATACTAAAATATTTCTTTACCTTTGTATCTACTTTCTCTTCATATGAAGTGAGAGATTCTAACACTTTAGGATGCTCTAGGAATTTAGTTAAATTCTTATCATATTTTTGGAAATTTTACATCAATTCTATCAAGAGCTCCTACATGGACTTCATATTTTTTAAAGATATAACCAACACTTTTTTTCAAAAAAAATGACTACATGTTGGTCACTCACAAAAAACAAACCAAGAGTGAACTTATTCAATTGTACATGCATTCAACTAGAAACTCCCAAATTGATTAGAATTTTTTTTCTATTAAAATTTGGTGTTAAAACCCATTGAATGGAAGAATCAAATGCTCTGATACCACTGTAATATCCCAAGCTAAATTTGTATGCAAAAATATTTAAATTTCATGATTATAGATGATTAAGAATTTCATCAAATAGTCATTGGAGTGTTGTTTTGGGTTTAAAATTTTGTTTGTTCACTAGAGTGGGAATTTTCAAAGTATTTCATACATAGTCTAATCTCCTTACAAACCAAAATTTATTACATAGAAATTCATAACATAAATATATCCAGCTTTTAACATTCATCTTAGAAGTTTAATATAGAGCACACTTTTCCAAAATTCATTAGAAATATTATTTAAATTTATTTAATTCTAGTCTGGTAATAATATGTCAGAAATTTCCTTCAAGGTTTTGTATCATCCTTCAAAAAATTTAGTGCTCCAAATACAAGTGTAGCACCCCTTTAAATGATTCATAGCACAAATGAATTAAGAAAATGACTGTAGGAGTTTATATGCCCAACAAACTAGCTTTTGACCATTCTCATCTTTTTCTTTTTTGTCGTGTAGGCTCTTATGATGGCTTATTTAAATGATAGTGGTTTTTCCTCTAGTCACAACTTCTCTATATGCAATAGGAATTTCAAAAGGCCATGAACCTCCCTTAAAATCCAATAACTAAGTCTTCAGTAGATAAAATGTTTAATATTGACCACCACATAAGACTCCTAAAATTTCATGGCTCCTATAAAATATGCAAACCCCATTTTAGTTTGAATGAATCCATCCATAAACATAGACAACAACTATTAGAATAATAGCTTAAAGTTAATATAATATCATCAACTTCATTCATTTATGTGGTGGCACTAATCCCTATAGCATTGCATCCATTCAAAACTTGATCAAGGATCTATTAATGATATGGGTGGCTATTTTCTGTTGGAAATGAAACCTCATGCATCTACTTAGATTTTTTGCCCACATCACCATACACGTGCCTAAACAAATGGCTCAAGCCTTTAAAATCCAGTAAAAAACTACAAAGCTTGATATATTAGTAAATGATGGAAATCCCATTCAAGTCCATCAACTATTTCCTTTTCAACTCCAAAATCACAACTTCTTCCTTGGCGCCAGATTATATACAACACAATAGACCATATTTAATATAAATGTAATAATATTATGGCTTCCAAATAGAAAGTTGACTATATTTATATTGCACCATGTATCTCAAAGGTTCCATCTTTTTATTGAGAGAAATGGGACCATTGGGTATAATGTCAAATTAAAAATATTAATTTCAAATCAACCTACCATTCCTTTCCAAATCTGTAAAGCTTGAATGGTGTAGAATTATTGACCCACACAAATCTAGAAATACCACAACAAATAAATTATATATGAATTACTAAATTAGAAAACTCTATAATTCAAAACTTATTCCATCTTTGAAATTCACCTTGGCACAAGATTTCATGAATTTCCACTTTTTCAATCATTATAAACTATTGCAAGAAATCTACATGATTCCTTCAACAACTAGCTAAGATAGGTTTCCACTACCAAAACTAGTTTACACTTAGGGATTTTTTCCTAGGGTTTCAACTCCTCAAGAAGCTCTCCAAAATCCAATCAATTAAATTAAACCAAGCATGCCTGAAAAATAAGCCTTCCAAAACCTTTATTCCACTTTTTGTAACTGCTCCCCACCTTTTCTTGAAAAATATATTTACTTTAAATTTTACTCCTTATTCCTCCCAAAATTTTGTTGGCATATTATTGTCATTGATGTTAAAAGGATATATCATGCAAGGAAGTCTAGTGGCATGATGAAAAAGAGATGTTGATCAGGTTCTCAAAGCACTGGTACAAGTTGTTGCTGAAAGAAGCATGTTTTTGCAATTGTTCCAAAAAAAATTCAAAATGTTGTCATTATTTTGCAATAGTGGTTTCTATGTGTCTAAAGTAAAATTTATTGCCAAATTTGATATAATTTTTTTGAGAGCATTCCAGAGATGTGCTCTAAGGTCTAGAAGTTGAAGTATGCGCTCAAAAATGATTTGTTTCTACTCTAGGGTGTTGTTAGGGTTTATCAATTAAACCCTAGGTGTTTGTAGTCATGGCACTCTAGAAATTTTTCTAATTTATCATTGATTGTCTACTGGAGGTCACCAGTCACATAAGTTATCACTTATGTCATTATAATCATCTCGTGACTAGCCCCTTGTACTAGCTTTCTGGTTGGTGAAGTCCATGTATTTGCATCAGGGAGACATTATTTTGGTAGAAGTTTTAGAGTCCCTTCAATGAAGCGATAAAGAAGAGAGAAAATGTTACATTAAGGTGAAAATGGAGATTCAAAGAGATAGTGGTTTGAGTCCCTTTAACTTGGAGATGATGCTTGATCAACGATTGAGATCAAGCCCTAGAGATTGGACACCAACGATTGAAGCTGCAAGATATATCGATGAGACAACAAAATATTAGAGTGACTTTAGAGTCCCTTCAACACTCCAATGGTGGGTCCAGTAGAAGGTGTGATATGGAAGAAGGTGAACTATGTGGCATAGAAGGATAGATGGTAGCAACTCGCCATCCCACAAAAAGAAAGTGTTGACTCAATTTGATCCAACGAGCTAGCGAGATTGTGACACATGGCATGAAGAAAAATTGAATAAGGTTTTGAAACATGGAAAAAAGTGATAATAGAAGGTGACATTGGTGTATGATGACATGTGGTGACATATAGGCAGTGGGGACCACCTGATCAATTCAACAAGGTATACCAGCAAGACCACTTCTTATCAAAGGGAGTCATTTTTTAGTCCCTTTGACTTGCCAATAGTGTGGGACCTGATTGAGAGGCAATAAGGATAGACAGTGACATGTCTAGACTTATGGCATGGATTTGAGGATGAATAAGGGGTTGAAATGTGACTTATTTCTACTTGTTGATTTCACATCTTCATTATGAATCAACATGTAATTTTTGGTCAACATTTATAAATGTTAAAGCAAGGGTTTGAAGGCATGAATACAAAATCCAATGGCACATATGCACAAGTGAATGGAACATGTTCATAAGTTGGAAATCAAAGGATAAAATTAGTTCAAGTAAAAAGGATGAATGAATGGAGATTTTTGCATTGATAACCAAGTAACTGTCCAAAAAAGATCTTATTCCTTATTGGGTAAAATGGTGGTACTAATGCAAGGAAAATCACAAATACTAGATATGGATCCATTGTATAGAAAAATAATAAGATGACATGAAAACCCTAGTTTGATGTTGCTTGTGTAATGCCCCGCCACACAACCCTAGAGGAAGTTTCAATTCACTACTAATTTTTTTTTTTACTAAAGTAAATTAAACATACATGTTCATCTAAAATTGACAACATTCCCTAAGGCTACATAACCGAGATTGCTAACATCCCCACAACATACATCATTTAAATTACATTACATTTGATAACTCAAGTAGTAAGCATTCATTCAACATAAACAAATGCCAAGATAAGAAGATACATCCATACCATATATCCATTACAAGAACAACTGATTACAACACTCATTCCCATAATGAGTCAAAATACATAAATATTTCAATTACTTAATACCACCTCATAATTACAAGAGGGGTAAAAACAACTTCATTACAATTTGAAATACAACAATGCAAGAAATGAATAACAAGATCCACAAGCTGTCCAACTGGATGTCTCACCTCCACGAATTGAAGATCAAGGGGGACCCAACGGTTTTGGTGCACATTCCACCCAACCTAGTGGTACCCGAAGGCCCACTCCCCATGCTAGGAGATAGTAACAATGCAACATTGACAAAGAATCTACTATCACTAACCAAAGCTAGACTCATACTGACATAATCAAATAAATGCTCAATACCAGTACAACACAAGCACAACTTTCACATTATTGACATCGGTCACATTGCTTCCAGACATAAAGTAGATCAAGTATGTTCAGAGAACCATACACATATAACAATAAACACTAGTTGTCCTAGATAGAGTGTCATCACATAGTAGTCATGAGATCTCCTCTGGGCATCCTTCATAGGCTCTAGCTCTGGTAATCCTAGTGACCTCAACTGAATCCTAGCCCTCATACTCACTCATGCGGAATCAACTACCTCTCGTATAGACAAGATAGTTGATCTTGCCATTCCAAGCCTTCCCACTCATCCCAAGTCTAAAAAAGCCCTTGTGTCTATGAGTGAGGTAAAATTATCTTGATTAGTGAGAAGTTAGTCCTAATCTTCTAAGTACATTACTTTAATTATCACTTGTTTAAATAATTTCTGAAGGTTACCCGGTTTACCTCTTTGGGCTCTGACGCCTAACAAAAACCACTCTTCTAATGGACAACACACAAACAAACTAATCACCAAGGGAATCACAAATGCATACTACCTAGGCATCAAAACCACTCCAACACAAGGAGAAACAAATAATACTATTCACTCCAAACATCATGGAGGCAACAAACACATGTAGTCCATTCCTTTCATAGGAGGTACAAAACATCCCCGTTCGTGGAAACTGGGTAAAACTGAAAAGATGCCATGCACTACCCAAGGAAAAACAACTGGTTGACATAAAGTTTCAACAACCCTCATCCTCTAAATTCTTTTGGAAGACTTACAATTTTGGACTAACACTAAATCCCAAAACCCACAATGCAACTTGATGACATAGCTACAACAAACATCCAAGTCATAATTCAAATATAATATTTGGATTTCTTAAATCCATACTCATTCAATAGAAATAATGATAGAGTCAAAGCACGATCATAGGGTTAACACAGTTAATTATAAAACCCTTTTTCCCCAATCATGAATATAAGGAAAATATAACAACAATAGGCAAAGCAAGGAATTATGCTAATTTCAGATATCTTAAACCCATTCCTTATTTAATGCATGTCGCAGAAATTAAAATAATATCATTCTAAATTTTCACTAAAGCGAATAATAATTCCTTTCATTAAATTAAATATCTTCTCTCTAACTTAATAGCCAAATGCTTCAATAAGATAAACAATAAACTAATGTAATTACCCTTACTTTCTCAAAGATAAATTCAAATTTAACATAACAAGATATTCAATTGCACCTAAATCATATTAAATACATGCAAGAAAGTTCCTTTCTATTTCTCAACTAACTTATCTAATTTCAACAATTTGCAATTGAATCAATATACACAGTCACTTAAATATGCTATTTTTACATATAAATATATAAACTAAATTTAATAATTATTCATTTATATTTCTCTTTTCATTTAATCTCCTATTATTCCTTAATCAAAATATCAAATTACAAATTACTTAAAAATACTATTAATAAAAACTTCAACAACAATATTTAATATATTAATATATATATATATATTCATAAAAAAAAATATATATATATAATAATTAAATATAAACCTAATAATTATATATAATTAAATATATATAATATTTTATACTAAAATGAATTAAATCCGTGCCTCACAGTTTCCAAGGGTCTTTTAAAGACCTACTAAAACCATTAATAACTGACAGATTTTAAATCATTGACGAACTTAACTCCTAATGTCGAAATACCATTAATACAGGCGGACTGTATTGTATCGGTGACCCTTGCAAGTACTGGCGACCTTTGCAAGTACCAGTGAATTTCAAAGTACCATTCATAGGTACCGGAGAATTTCAAAGTACCGGCAACCTCATTGGTACCGGTGAACTGTACTTACGTACAACCAACCGACGGTGACTTGGGGAGGCCGCACCTCCCATGGGGTGTGTGTCCCCCAAGAGGTGGGCACACTGCCCATGGCAGGTGCATCCTTCCCTTGGGAAGAGTGGGCGGTGGGGGTTAACCTCCCCACACACCACACACTTAACATTATCTTTATTTGTTTTTTTTTTATAAACAAAAATTTCGTTTGCAACATAATTAATATCCGATGTAAAATAAAAATAATTTCATAAGACCTTTCAACGAATTTCGAAATTCGCTTCATGAACATGCCATACGGATGACGTTTTAAAACAATTAAATAGATACATATATTTATATGTGATGTATATGTTTATTTATCATAATATATATATTATATATAAATATATATACTTACACATAAATAAATTACTGGTAAAATCGAGAAAATAATAAATAAAACCAGTAATAGTAAATTAATAAATTTTTCCAGAATTTCCTCCTATATTCAAAAGGTTTAAATTTAATTTATTTTAAACCATTCCTTCAATTTTTAAATAAAATAAGGTAGGAAAATTTAATAGATCTTAATTTTATTTTATTTTCAATGGAGGTTTTCTAAGAGGGTTTGAGTTTTCGAAGAACAAATTTGAATATTTCGAAAGGGTAAAATCTTCATACTAAAACCTAAATGTTTGAAGCACAAACAAATGTTTAATTTAAACAATGAATTCCAACAATTAGATACATAAAAATAATAAATTGCCTTGAACAAAACAAGAACAAAACCTAGAATCTGAAGCTACAGAAGAGGATGAATTTTTTTTTATGCAAGCCTCCTCCAAGAATTCTCGAATTTTCTTCAATCGTGCAACGATTCCAATCCAAAACCAAAAACTGATTCAAACCCTTCTTGTGCAAATTTTTCAAAAATCCTTCACTGCTTTGAAAGATGAATTCTTCCCCAAAACTTCTCTCTCCAAAATTGAAAACATGCATTCAACATAAATCAAAAATATCTAATACAACCCTAATTCTCATTGCATGTAGAGTAGAGAATTAGATATTTATTTTCTTTTCTATTTTCGAAAACCCAAATTGAATTTAAAATACAATTTCAATTTCCTTTCAATTCCTCATGATTTAATTTAATTTAATTTAATCCAATAAACTTAATTAATTAATTTTAATTATTTAATAGCTAAATTCAACCCTTTTGAGATTAAAATTTAATTAATTAAATAAATTAAAATTTAACTAGATTGAATTTCATTATCAACTTTAAACATAACATCAAAGCATAATATAAATTTAATATAACATAATCACTATTTTTTTCAATGCAATTATTCTAAACATTAATTTAACAATAATGCATCTAACAAAATCACATAACATTAAATCAAGTAAACATGACTCACTAATCAGGACTAACGACACACTAAGGCTAGGGCGTAGACCTGACACATGTTACCTAGCTACTATCTCCCTTTCAACTTAACCGTTGGATCGACACGCTCAAACCTGTGAAACCAGGTGGAGTAAGTGTCATGTACCTGCAACCTGAAAAGCAAACAACCAACATCATACAATATATCTAGTATATAATACACACCATGAAGAAGAAATAACGGATTCGCAGGGCACTCGCAAGCGAGTGATGCAAAACTATCTTCTTCACGAATCCACTCATCAAAGACTGACATTACATCATAATCAATAATCTCATAATAACATCTCATGCTAAATCTACAACATCATTAATCCATAATGCATGTGAAACAATAATTTGATAAACCACATCACATCACATAAAATAGTTGTCGCTCAATAGTAGTAATCAAAACTTCATAACAAAATGTATCCAGTATCAAAGTAGCTGCAACCAAACATAGCATAAAGAAAACCAAACAAGAAGCAAAATGGAGGGGTATTACAGCTTGACAGTGAAGGTAGATAATGTTATAAAAGAGTAGATAAAAAATGAAAACAATTGGTTTTTCTTGATAGAGGGTTACAATGTAAGAGAGTGAAGTGTGTAAGTGTTACTGAGTCAGTTTGATAGTGTTGAATGAAAATTTGAAGTTGATCATAGTTGAAGGAGAGTGAGAAAAGTGAGAATAAATCATGTAATGAATGTATTGATGTATTATCTGGTTTTATAGAACCAATTTTATGCATATATGAGATTTTAATACTATAGAGATTATTACCTCATTTTTACTAAGTTGGTTGTAGTGACCCTTCCATCAACACTTTTATTTTAGTTGTTTTGTTGCTCAATTAGTTGATTGAACTTTGATATTATGTTGTGCGATGTTTTATGTCATGAATTACATGACTGGTTGTGAAACTCATTTGATGATACACTATATTATTTGATGCGATAATTACTTTCATGAGATGACGTTATGATGATTATCTATGTTGTTATGTTTTACACATTATGATGATATGATTAGTTAGATATTATGTCAGTCGGTGAAGAAGATGACTTAACTGTACTCCGCAATGAGTTCCCTGCTATGTCACGATTCTTCTTCACGATTTTCTTTCATATATATACATGTTGATTAATCGTGCAGTGTTACGTAGCTTGCAGGTAAAGGCATCAAATCCACCTGCTTGTCAGGTCTAAGCATGCCATGACCCAATGGAAATATCGATGGGAGGTAGACTTGTCCTCTATCCTTAGCCTTCATTATGAAAAGAACGAGTATCCATCGTCAACCTGGTTGTCTTGTCACCTGTTCGTCGCGTGTTTTTTGTCGTTTGTTTATAATAATTTTGCAATGTTTATGTTATATTAATTTGAAATATTACAATGTTTTAATTAATGTTTCTTTAATTGATTAAGTGATATAATTAAAATATATAAGTTATTCTTGATTCATTATATTATTATATTAAATTATTAAATTATCTTGTTTCGAAAAGTGCATTGAAATATAAATTGATTTATTTATGCAAATTTTGTTTCAAACATTGAACATGAGTTCTAATCTTAAGTTTCATGTTGTGTTAAACTATTGTGTCTATTGATTTAATGCATGCATTGCATGCTGAAACAAAAGTGGAAGTTGGCAATTTAGAATTTTTATAAAATGATAGAATTTTTGCAAACACAGGAGGTTTTCGAATAGAAGGTTTTTGGGTTTTAAAAGAATAGAAAAGATAAAGATTGTTTTTCAAATGTTATTTTATGAAATTGTTGGATTTGTGAAATTGATCGAAGAAGCTACAAATTTCGTTCAAGACTAGGTATCTGTTCATGGGAGAGGAAAGTTTGCAACATCATGTTTTGCTGAGTTTCGTCTTCATTCTTCAAGGATTCATTTCCAGGTTCTTTTCTTGTGATTTTCAAATTGTTGTATTAATCATGCTTGATACTGCTGTGAAAACCTTGTCTTCAACCTACAAGCAAATCGAAAATGGAAACATTAGTAAACAAACTTATTTGTGTTAATCCGGAAATAGTGTTCTTATAATGTAGAAGAAACTGGTTTCATTTATCTCTCTCTGTATGTGCTTGAAGTTAATCTCTTGAATCTAAAGACTTTTTTTCTGCTCATGTTTTCTTTGATGTGTTATTGTTTACCACCTCTTTGTTTGTATACTTTGTGCATGCTTTTTATTGCTGAAATACAAATTATTTCTCTCTCTGCGTGTTTATAGTTCCTCTTCTAGATTTTTCTCTTGGATTATATCCATCTTGAATCTACTGTCAATGATCTCCGTATGTGTTTAATGCATTGATTTTCTAAAATACAGTCTATTACTCTCGGTATGCGTTTGTGGATCCTATACCAGCTTTTCTTTAGGGATGTATTCATACTATTTCCACTGAGTTTTATTTCTGGGTGGTTGTATTTTATGATTCTTTGAGTATGATGACCACCCCCTCCATATTATTGTTTGTCCTGAGTTTCAGTTTTGTCCACTCTTGATGTGTTTTTCTTTTCTCTTCCAACTTTATCTTTTGGTTGCATTCATATTTCTATCACTGTAGTTTACCTTTGAAGGCGTTGCAGTTTCCATATTCTCCGTGTTGATCTTTTACCTTTGATATTGCTTTACCATGACCACACACAAGCATATTCATTGATGGATATCGGGGAATGGGGTAGATGGTTTATGAACCTTTTATCCTCAGTACATTACCAAGGACAATGATAAGGATCCTTATCGGCCACTTGTAATTGGATAGGTATGACCATTTTATTTCACACATTTTGTGTCTTATTTCATAGAAGCACCTCTTGTATATCATGATTATGTCAAGTACATGGTGGTTGTTTACTCTACAGTCGTCAAGGTAGATGCTAAAACAAATAATTTTAAGGATAGAGTATTGAGGAAAGGAGGGTTGTGGTGGTATTTATATATATATATGGAACTGATGAGAAGAAGCTAGCTACCATTATTAGAGAAGACAAAGTTGATATTCATGTGGAGCTAACATGTCATATAGTCTTTATCTCTTTGACTGTGTTAGCAGGTTCCCCTATTTGCATTTCCTTTATGAACAAATTCATCCTTAATCTCGTAGAAAAGCTATTGATTTCATGGAGGCCTAGTCTGGTCGAACTCATGAATGGTTGCATGCACAGTCGGCTATTGAAAGTCTTTGGAATTTCTTAGCTTGGTGTGTTGGCGTGCATGCAATCCACATGCAATCATCCTTTGATTGATTCTAAACCAAGATAAGTGTTAGTCATTTGCATGACTAATGCATTCTAATCGAAACAGTGACTTTTAGTATTGTTATTAAATAAATGTTTATTTTATAATCTTTCTAAAATATTCATCACCAACAACTTTATTGATATTTAATAATTTATATTATTATTAAATCTAAAATCCAAACTACTTTAATATTAATAATTCATTTATTTTCTATAATACTGTTGTATTAGTTTAATTAACTATAAACTTTAGTATATAGAATAGTTTATATTAAAATTAAGAATTGAAGTAAAGAGTGAAGTTAGATTGTTTTAATTATTTTTAATTAAGTGTTTATTTTATATAATTTGAGATTAATTAGATACAACAAATGGGACAAGTGATTTATATTTGTTAAAATTAGAAATTGGGTTTACCAATTAAAGTTAGTTAGATATAGAATAAGGATCATTACCAATTATTGAAATCTACTATTGATGCACTATTAAGATTCAAAATTATATTTTAATAAGTCCCTAATTAAATTGCATTATTCATGAGTTACTGATATCTTGTAGAAAGGTTGGATTGTATAAATTATGTTGATCATGGAATGTATAAAGTATTTCATGGAATGATATTACGATCATGGATATATCGTTTAGAGTCAAAAGGTTGAACAAAGATGATGATTAATAATAGAATCAGTTATAGTTTTTGAATATTAGAATATCAATAGGAATATATGCATGTTTGTTCAATGCTTTGATCTTTGGGTGCATCTTGTGTGAGTAAGAATCTTATTTAAAGATTAGTTAAATTCCTATTGTGATGCCTTATCGATGTTGTGATATTTTAATGGATTATGAAAGTGTTCTTTTTGTGGCTCCCTGAGGTTTTGTTTTGTTTCCAAGCTATGGCATGTTGTTGTATATCTATTGGCAATGTGAATCATGCTCATTTTACTGTTTGGGCAACTGATGTATCATTTTATGTTGGATACATGTTTGTGGAGGTTGTTGTAGTATCTTGTCACTTTGGTTATTTGAGGGATCAATTGGTTTTAGGTCCTTGATTTAAAAATCCTATTTAAAAATTATTGCCTCCTTGATGTATTCATTTGTGGAGTTGTACCTTAGTAAGAGTGGATTTTGTTAGGGGTCGGAACCAGAAGAGGTTGCAGGGGTAACCTATCAGAAGTTTGTAAACAAGGGATAATTAAAACATATTGTAGGGGTTTGGGTAGTATAATTAACCTTGCAAGATAATGTTTACCTCAACTTGGATTTTAATGCTCGTTTAGGTTAAAGAAATTTCAGAAGGCCTCGAATGGAAAATTGAACACTTAGTCTTCTTAAGAAGTGCTTCAAGACCACATGATACGTATAAGGGTTGGGAGTCATTAGAGGTTGCTAGGGTAACTCTAGTAGAGGGACAGTAACCTAGGAAGGTTACCCAGGGTAACTTATCCCATACATGTGATGACACTCTTATCCTTGTACACCATTTGAGTTTTCTGATGCGAGTCGCCCCTGGGGTTTTCTATAGTTTTCAGTATGGAGTTATGTTTATGCAGTTTATTGTACCAGTGTATTGTTGTCTTTGACTGATTCTTGAGTTGTCATGTGTGTCAATCTTGTTACTATGTTTGATGTCTTGAGAGTTCAGTTTGACATGAGGATTCATTCTATCTCCTAGCACGGGGGTTGGGCTTTCGAGCACCACACAGTTGGGAGGAACGTGCCACTACTCCATTGGGTCCCCATCAGGTATTTTTGTTTATGACAGGTTTTCTTGGCTGGATCCAAATTATACATCGAATGTGGAGTTGAGTTCCTTTGGTGAATTCTTGGCGTGGACGTCATCCTTTTCCTCATCTCATTCTTCTTTGTATCACACTCATTATTGTATGTACATGAGATGCCTTGTATAGTTATTGTTCAATCTAAGATTTGATATAATCTCGACTATTGTATTTAACTCATATTATTATTTTATCTGGGCATGAATTCTCTTGTGGTTATTATTACTTGGTTATGGTATTGTAATGTATTTTTGTTATCTGTAGTAGCGTAGTTGTGGAATCCTGGAACATTTATGGATGTTGTTGTCACATGCTATCTCTTTTTAAAAAAAAATTATTTTGTTGTTTATGTGATTGTCATAACATTTTTCGGGTTCCACGGTAAGGTATTACAACTTGGTATTAGAGCCAAGGTTCTAACACTGGGCACTCTGGTTCAGGCAAGCCCACTAGGTTGTCCTAGGTGTTAGATTCTTGTGTGTGTGTTATTTGGTTTTTCTTGTCATCAAACTAAGACTCGAATTTTTCCTTGTGTAGGATCATGTCGCCAAGGCGAGGTCTTCTTAGAGGTTGTGGACAGGGCTGAGGCGGTGGCCATGGGGCCGATCATCAGAATACCCCACCTCAAGGTTCACATGGAAGTGAACATGGAGAGCAGCCTATTCCTCCAGTTAATGATAATGTGGTTTTGAATCAGCCTATCATAGGATATCTTCTTCATCCATTACTCGAGCAAGCTCTTGCACATCTCGGGCCTAGATAGGAAATTGAGTAGGAAGTGTAGAGGGAGAGAGATAAGACACCACCCAGGAGGATAGTTTTGACTGCAGAACATGATGTCTTAGCTGCAGGTCACATGAAGGATTTGTTGAGAGCATGACCCCCTATGTTCCATGGTACTAGTGGAGGTTTGGAGGTAGAGACATGGTTACTGGATATAGAACAATGTTTTTCCATACACCCGTATGGTAGTAACACTCGAGCAAGATGTGCCATTATGCATCTTAGAGGCTTTGCCTCTACTTGGTGGCAGTTGGAGGAGTAGAAGCTCCATCTGGAGATAGGTTTAGTATCTTGGGAGATGTTTTTGGAGCGATTCAGAGCGCGCTTCTTATCTGATCACTGGATGTAGCATTGAGTCGATGAATTTCATGACCTACGTTAGATGACTATGATAGTGGAGCAGTTTGAGCATAGATTCTATGAACTCAAACATTATGCGGGTATTGCAGATGATGAGGCGATGGTTGTTCAACATTTTATCTGGGGCTTAAATTCCCGTATCAGTGGAGGAGTTAGAGTCTTCGAGCCAAAGACGATGGAGGTAGCTGTTGAGAAAACATGAATTGTTGAGGAGAATCTATCCATGGCATTAGAAGGACACATTAACAATTTGATCGGTAGTGCATCCACTTCTAGATTTGGTCCATGTGGTGGTCAAGTTCAGATAGGTGGTTCCTCTTGGAACCAATAGGTGCCCTTTAAGGGTGGACAACAGCAGCAAAAAAATAATTACCTAGAAGAATAAAGGATCACAGTCTCTAACAGGTAATGGTTCTCAGTTTGGGAAGAATCATAATTGGATGTGCAATAAGCATAATCGCCAGGATCAGCCTACTCAAAGTGCACAGTTGATAGTTAGTAGAGGTAGTTTCCAACAGTCGAATGCACCATCGGGTGGCCAAGGATTTGGTAGAGGTTTTGGTAGGGGCACTAGGTGCTTTACATGTTGTCAACAGGGCCATATACCGAGGTAGTGTCCTAGGGGAGGTACTTTTGGGTTTTGTCAGCAACCTGCAACCTTCGAGCCGATGGTTGGTGATGTAGGAAACTCTCACAAAGTCTTTGGTGCAGTAGAAAATCATCAGGCAGATTACTAGAACACTGTGGTTGAGTCTTTAGGTGAGTTACATGGTTGTAGAGTTTATGTTTTGTTTGATTCTGGTGCCTCTAATTCTTTTATATCTCCTTATGTTATTGAGTGATGTGGACTTGTGGCGGTTAATCAAGGAGTTAGGTGGTAGGTAGAATTAGCTTCTAGGGCTAAGGTAGCAGTTGAATCCCTCATCCATGATTGTGGACTTAGGATTGAATTGTTACTCACCTCAGTTAATCATCGAGTTACACCTCTCGGATCATACGACATTATTCTTAGAATGGATTGGTTGGAGTCTCATTATGCTGTGATTGATTGCCGATAGAAGACCATGAGTTGCTTAGATGACTCCGGTAAAGAGAATGAGATAGTTGGCATGCATAAACCCTTCTCTTTGTGGATTATTTCCTCTATGCAATTTAAAAGATGTATGTGATAGGGCTGTTAGAGGTTTGTAGCCACTATTGATGATTTAGAGGTAGGGGAAAATTGAGAGATATCTCTTAATGATCACCCTCCTCTCAGAGAATTTGCAGATGTGTTTCCTAGTGACATTTTGAGCATGCTGCCCAAATGGGATATTGATTTCCGTATTGACCTTGTACCTGGAGCTGAGCCTATATCTTGGGCTTTGTACAGAATGACCACTCAGGAGTTGGAAGAACTTCGTTTGTAGTTAGAGGAGATTTTGGTGAAAGGTTTCATTCGACCGAGTGTTTCACCTTGGGGAGCACCGGTCATCTTCGTGAAGGATGGATCACTCAGATTATGCATTGATTATCATAAATTGAATAAGGTGACAGTCAAGAACTGATATCCTTTTCCTAGAATCAATGACTTATTTGACCAAGTTAAGGGAGAAAAAGTGTTCTCTAAGATCGATTTGAAATCTGGTTATCATCAGTTGTGTATCTCTGAGTTAGATATACATAAGACTACATTCTGAACTCATTACGGGCACTATGAATTCATAGTGGTATCATTCGGGTTGACAAATGCACCATCAATTATCATGAGTCTGATGACTGGTGTTTTCTGCATGTATCTAGACCAGTTTGTCTTAGTGTTTCTCAATGATATATTGATTTATTCTAGAAATATGGAGCATGAGGAACATATGAGACAGGTATTGCAGTGTTTGAGGGAAAATCAGTTGTTTGCAAACCTTTCGAAGTGTGAATTCTTCCAGACTGAGGTGAAATACCTTGGTCATGTTATCTCTAGAGAGAGTATTGTTGTGGATCCTTCAAAGATTCAAGCCGTCTTGGATTGGCCCATGCCTACCAATGTTTCTGAGGTCCACTGTTTTATGGGTTTGGCAGGATATTATAGGTGGTTCGTCGAAGGGTTCTCTAGGATTGCTCACCCTATCACTTCTCTTTAGAGGAAAGGGAAGAAGTTCATTTGGAAAGATCGTTGCTAGTTATCCTTTCAGACACAAGGATAAGTTGACTAGTGCACCAATATTAGTTGTTCCTGATCCCACCAAGGATTTTGTAGTATGTATAGATGCATCCTTGGAAGGTCTAGGAGTTGTGCTAATGTAGGAAGGTCGTGTGATAGCTTATGAGTCTCGCAAGCTCAAAGATCATGAACTAAACTATCCCATGCATGATCTAGAGTTAGCAGTTGTCATTCATGCTTTGGTTCAATGGCGACATTTTCTTTTGGGGCATCATTTTGAGTTACATAGTGATCATCGTAGTCTATAGTACATATTTACTCAGCCTAATTTGAATATTAGGCAAAGACGGTGGATGGAATTCTTGTGCAAATATGACTTCGAGGTCAAGTATATTTAGGGGAAAGAGAATGTGGTAGCGGATGCGCTTAGTCAACGTAGACACGAGATATCTATAGTGACCCTGGCAGTTGATTTGAGGAGTCAAATAGTGGCAGCACTTCCTACCGACAGGTTATGTCAGGAGGTGAAGGCAGAGTTGGATTCAGGTAGACCTTTGGAGGGTAGATTTTCTAGTTATACATTTGAGACTAATGGTTTGTTGCGACATCTTGGCCGTATTTATGTGCCAGTTATTGATGGAATTCATACGTTGGTTTTGTTAGAGGCACATCGAGCACCGTATTCAACTCACCCTGGTGTCAAGAAGATGCACACAGATCTTCATCAGTTGTACTTTTGTCCAGGGATGAAACATGATATTGCTAACTTCATTGCAAGATGTCTTGAGTGCCAGAGGGTTAAGGCCGAGCATCAACATCCCGCAAGTTTGTTGCAGCCTCACCTTGTTCCGGAATGGAAATGAGATATCATTTCAGTTGATTTCTTTGTTGGGTTGCCTATGTCCTACCGTCGACATGATGCCATCATGGTAATTGTTGACCGGTTAACTAAGATAGCTCATTTTTCTTTGGTGCATTCATCTTATAATGCCTCTTCCATGGCAAAGATCTTCATGGAGGATATTATACATTTACACGAAATCCCACGTAGAATCATATCTGATAGAAACCCTATTTTTACTTCAGCCTTCTAGACTTCACTTCAGCATGCCTTAGGTACATAGTTGAACTTTAGTTCAACTTATCATCCCAAGACAGATGGTTAGACTGAGAGGGTTAATCAGGTGCTGGAGGATATGCTTAGGATGTATGCCACAAATCAGCAGTCGCATTGGGAAGAGTATCTCTACTTGGTGGAGTTTGCATATAATGATGGGTATCATAGCTCCATATGTATGCCTCCCTTTTAGGCATTGTATGGATGCCCATGTAGGACTCCATTGAGTTGGGATAGAATTGAGGATAGGGTAATTCTTGGACCTGACATGTTGCAAGATATGGAGCAGCAAGTAGGTCATATCAGAGAGCATTTGGTAGAGGCACAAGACAAACAAAAGAAGTATGCCGATGCTCATTGTGTTGATCGCCAGTTCTCTATTGGTGATAAAGTGTTCCTTTGTGTGCGACCGTGAAAGAGTCTAATCCATTATGGAAAAGGCTCTAAGCTCGCACCCCGTTTTGTTGGGTCATTTGAGATTCTTGAGAGGATCGGTCTTGTAGCTTACTGACTTGCCTTGCCTCCAAGTTTTTCATGCATCCATGATGTTTTTCATGTATCTGTACTTAGACCTTATCATCTTGATGTTACTCATTTACTTGATTGGAATGCTCTATAGGTCGAGGATGGGTAGCTAGCTTTAGAGCTCGTGGGCATTCTTTAGCACAGGACACTTGCCCTCAGGGGTCGAGACATTGATCAGGTGAGGGTTCAGTGGGACCCTAGTGACGAGACTTCAACTACTTGGGAGGATGTAGCGTGTATGAGGGAATTGTATCCCTATCTTTTTTTAGGCTTTCAGGAGTAAGCCTCAACCTAGGGGGGGAGGATGTAGTGACCCTTCCATCAACACTTTTATTTTAGTTGTTTGGTTGCTCAGTTAGCCAACTGAACTTTGATATTATGTTGTGCAATGTTTTATGTCATGACTTACATGACTGGTTGTGAAACTCATTTGATGATGCACTATATTATTTGATGCGATGATTAATTTCATGAGATGGAATTATGATGATTATTTATGTTGTTATGTTTTACACATTATGATGATATGATTAGTTAGATATTATGTAATTCGGTGAAGAAGATGACTTAGCAGTACATCACAGTGAGTGCCCTACTATGTCATGATTCTTCTTCATGGTGTGCTTTCATATATGTACATGTTGATTAATCATGCAGTGTGATGCAGCTTGCAGGTACAACCATCGACTCCACCCACTTGTCAGGTCTGAGCATGCCATGACCCAATGGAAATATTGATGGGAGATAGACTTGTCCTCTATCCTTAGCCTTCATCACCCTGGTTGTCTTGTCACCTGTTTGTCACGTGTTTGTTGTCATTTGTTTATAATAAGTTTGCAATGTTTATGTTATGTTAATTTGAATTATTACAATGTTTTAACTAATGTTGCTTTAATGGATTAAGTGATATAATTAAAATATATAACTTATTCTTGATTCATTATATTATTAAATTAAAATATTAAATTATCTTGTTTCGAAAAGCACAATGAAATATAAATTGATTTATTTATGCAAAGTTCATTTCAAAAATTGAACATGAGTTCTGATCTTAAGTTGCATGTCCCATTAAACTATTGTGTCTATTGATTTAATGCATGTGTTGCATGCTGAAACAAAAGTGGAAGTTGGAAATTTAGAATTTTTATAAAATGATAGAATTTTGGAAAACACTGGAGGTTTTCGAATACAAGGTTTTTGGGTTTTAAAAGAATAGAAAAGATAAAGATTGTTTTTTGAATATTATTTTATGGAATTATTGGATTTGTGAAATTGATCGAAGAAGTTGCAAATTTTGTTCAAGACTGGGTATCTATTCGTGGGAAAGGAAAGTTTACAACATCAGTTTTTGCTGAGTTTCGTCTTCATTCTTCAAGGATTCATTTTCAGGTTCTTTTCTTGTGATTTTAAATTTTTTGTATTAATCATGCTTGATATTGCTATGAAAACCTTGTCTTCAACCTGTAAACAAATCAAAAATGGAAACATTAGTAAACAAACTTATTTGTGTTAATCTGGAAATTGTGTTATGATAATGTAGAAGAAATTGGTTTCATTTACCTCTCTCTGTATGCGCTTGAAGTTAATCTCTTGAAACTAAAGACCTATTTTCTGCTCATGTTTGCTTTGATGTGTTATTATTTACCTCCTCTTTGTTTGTATACTTTGTGCATGCTTTTTATTGCTGAAATAAAAATTATTTCTCTCTCTGCGTGTTTATGGTTCCTCTTCCAGATTTTTCTCTTGCATTATATCCATCTTGAATCTACTATCAATGATCTCCGCATGTGTTTAATGCATTGATTTTCTAAAATACAGTCTATTACTCTCGGTATGCGTTTGTGGATCCTATACCAGCTTTTCTTTAGGGATGTATTCATACTATTTCCACTGAGTTTTATTTTTGGGCGGTTGTGTTTTATGATTCTTTGAGTGTGATGACCACCCCCTGCATATTATTGTTTGTGTTGAGTTTCAGTTTTGTCCACTTTTAATGCGTTTGTATTTTCTCTTCCAGCTTTTTCTTTTGGTTGCATTCATCTTTCTATCACTATAGTTACCTTTGAAGGCATTATGGTTTCCATATTCTGCGTTTTGATCGTTTACCTTTGATATTGCTTTACCATGACCACATGTAAGCATATTCATTGATGGATATCAGGGAATGGGGTAGACGGTTTATGAACCTTTATCCTCAGTACATTACCGGGGACAATGATAAGGATCCTTATCAGCCACTTGTAATTGGATAGGTATCACTGTTTTATTTCACACATTTTGTGTCTTATTTCATAGAAGCACCTCTTGTATATCATGATTATGTCAAGTACATGGTGGTTGTTTACTCTACAGTCGTCAAGGAAAATTCTAAAACAAATAAGTTTAAAGATAGAGTATTGAGGAAAGGAGGGTTGTGGCGGTATATATATATGGAATTGATGAGAAGAAGCTAGTTACCATTATTAGAGAATATAGAGTTGATATTCAGGTGGAGTTGATTGGTCATACAGTCTATATCTCTTTGACTGTGTTAGCAGGTTCCCCTATCTGCATTTCCTTTATGAACAAATTCATCCTTAATCCTGTAGAAAAGCTATCAATTTCATGGAGGGCTAGTCCGGTCAAAGTCATGAACGGTTGCATGCATAGTCAGTTGTTGAAAGTCTTTGGAATTTCTTAGCTTGGTGTGTTGGCATGCATGTCGTCCACATGCAATCATCCTTTGATTGATTCTAAACCAAGATAAGTGTTAGTCATTTGCATGACAAATGCATTCTAGTTGAAACAATGACTTTTAGTATTGTTATTAAATAAATTTTTATTTTATAATCTTTCCGGAATATTCATCACCGACGGCTTTATTGATATTTAATAATTTATATTATTAATAAATCTAAAATCTAAACTACTTTTATATTAATAATTTATTTGTTTTCTACAATATTGTTGTATTAGTTTAATCAACTATAAAATTTAGTATTAAGAATTGAAGTAAAGAGTGAAGTTAGATTGTTTTAATTATTTTTAATTAAGTGTTTATTTTATATAATTTGAGATTAATTAGATACAACAAATGGGACAAGTGATTTATATTTGTTAAAATTGGAAATTGGGTTTACCAATTAAAGTTAGTTAGATATAGAATAAGGATCATTACCAATTATTGAAATCTACTATTGATGCACTATTAAGATTCAAAATTATATTTTAATAAGTCCCTAATTAAATTGCATTATTCACGAGTTATTGGTATCTTGTAGAAAGGTTGGATTGTATAAATTATGTTGATCATGGAATGTATAAAGTATTTCATGGAATGATATTACGATCATGGATATATCATTTAGAGTCAAAAGGTTCAACAAAGATTATGATTAATAATATAATGAATTATAGTTTTCAAATTTTAGAATATCAATAGGAATATATGTATGTTTGTTCAATGCTTTGATCTTTGGGTGCATCTTGTGTGAGTAAGAATCTTATTTAAAGATTAGTTAAATTCCTATTGTGATGCCTTATTGATGTTGTGATATTTTAATGGATTATGAAAGGGTTTTCTTTGTGGTTCCTAGAGGTTTGGCTTTTTTGCCAAGTTATGGCATGTTGTTGTATATCTATTGGCAATGTGAATCATGCTCAGTTTACTGTTTGGGCAGCTGATGTATCATTTTGTGTTGGATACGTGTTTATGGAGGTTGTTGTAGTATCTTGTCACTTTGGTTATTTGAGGGGTCAATTGGTTTTAGGTCCTTGATTTAAAGATCCTATTTATATATTATTTCCTCCTTGATGTATTCATTTGTGGAGTTGTACCTTAGGAAGAGTGGCTTCCATTAGGGGTTGGACCCAGAAGAGGTTGCAGGGGTAACCTATCAGAATTTTGTAAACAAGTGATAATTAAAACATATTGTAGGGGTTTGGGTAGTATAATTAACCTTGCAAGATAAATTTTACCTTAACTTGGCTTTTAACACTCGTTTAGGTTAAAGAAATTTCAAAAGGTCTCGAATGGAAAATTGAACACTTCATCTTCTTGAGTAGAGCTTAAAGACCACATGATACGTATAAGGGCCAGGAGTCGTTAGAGGTTGCCAAGGTAACTATAGTAGAGGGCCGGTAACCTATGAAGGCTACCGAGGGTAACTTATCTCGTACATGTGATGACACTCTTATCCTAGTACACCATGTGAGTTTTTTGATGTGAGTCACCTCTGGGGTTTTCTGTAGTTTTCAGTATGGAGTTATGTTTATGCAGTTTATTGTACTAGTGTATTGTTTTCTTTGCTTGATTCTTGATTTGTCATGTGATTCAATCTTGTTACCTTGTTTGATATCTTGAGAGCTCAGTTTGACATGAGGATTCTTTCTATCTCCTAGCACGGGGGTTGGGATTTCGAGAACCACATGGTTGGGAGGAATGTGCCACTACTCCATTGGGTCCCCATCAAGTATTTTTGTTTATGAACGATTTTCTTGGATGCCATCCAGATTATACATTGGATGTGGAGTTGAGTTCCTTTGTCAAATTCGTGGCGTGGACGTCATCCTTTTCTTCATCTCATTCTTCTTTGTATCGCACTCATTATGTACACAAGATGCCTTGTATTTTTATTGTTCAATCTAAGATTTGATATAATCTCGACTATTGTATTTAACTCATATTATTATTTTATCTGAGCATGACTTCTCTTGTGGTTATTATTACTTGGTTATGGTATTGTAATGTATTGTTGTTATCCATAGTAGCGTAGTTGTGGAATCCTAGAACATTTATGGATGTTGTTGTCACATGGTATCTCTTTTAAAAAAAAAATTATTCTATTGTTAATGTGATTCTCATAACGTTTTTCGAGTTCCACAACAGGGTGTTACATTGGTGCTCAAAATAGGGGATTGGTGTCTCCTTAGGGTTGGTACCCTTAAAATTTGTAATATAAAATTATTTCTTGTGAGGATAGACTAGGATAGTAGATCCTAGAAACATTTCTCACCATGGTTTTTTCCATCTTGGGTTTTCCATGTATAGCCGGTGTTATGTGTTGATATTTTATGTGCATGTGTTTCTCATATATTTTCATGTTCTAATCTTCACATTTAGATTTGAGGATTTTATTTGCACTAAGGTTAAGAAGGCTATATTTTTTACTATCTATCGATTCAACCCATCTCTTAGTAGATTTTTGTGTTCTAAAAATTGGTATCAGAGCCCTAGGTTCCTTAGGAGAAGGTTAATCATCTTGGGTAGATCCTTGGATTTGTGAACATATGGCAAACCAAGAAGGTTATTCTACAAACAAGCCACCTTGATTTTATGGAATAGATTATGTCTTTTGCAACTCAATGATGAAGGGATATTTGGGATCGTTATGGTTTGATGTGTGGATGTCTATTGTGAATGGATACACACCACCTGCCACACCTCCTATTAATGTTTCAACAAAAAAGGACTATGAGAATAATTAAAAATCATGGTTTTCTATTATGAATAATTTGTCTAGATCTGTGCATAGCAAGGTTATGTATTGTAAGACTGCATAAGATTTCTAGGATACTTTGATAAAGATATATGAAGGAGGTGACAAGGTAAAATTGGCAAAGCTTATAGTAATGAGAGCTAGATTTCAAGGCCTAAAGATGATGAAAGAAGAGAATATTTCAGACTATCTTCTAAGAGTCAATGATATAGTGAACTATATTAAAGGATATGGAGAAGAAGTGAAAGAATATTTCTTTGTACTGAAAGTCCCAAGGTCAATGTCTACCAGATATGATTCCAAGATTTCTACAATAGAGGAACGAAGAGAAATAGATAAACACACTCTTCATGGGTTGCATAGTATATTCACCACATATGAAATGAGGACGAGAGATGTTGAACCATCAAGGAAGGAAGTTGATTTCAAGGTTTCTAAAAAAGAGAATGATTTATCTTCTAAGAAAGGCAAGGTTGAGAACATCACATCTAGAAATGATGAGACTGATGAAGAAGAGGAAAATTTCATCAGGAAACTGAGAAGAGGATTTGGCAAGTACAAAGGTAAGTTTCCCTTTAAATGCTTTGAATGTGGAAAAGTTGGTCATTTTTTTTCTAAATGTCCTTATAATAAGAAAGGCAACTCTGAGCAAGTAGAAGGTAAAGTGAAAAAACCCTGATATTCTAAGAGAAGGAATTTTCAAGACAAAAAGAAAATTATATACATCCAAGAGGATACTGATGTATCTAATGATTTCAAAACCTCTAATGATGAATAAAATTGTTCCTTTATTGTAAAAGAAAATAAATTTATTTTCATGGAAAAAGAGTCTAAGGGACAAAAGGATGGAAAAGTTGAAGAACTTAGTGAAGATGGTGAAGAAGAAGAATAGATCAACTTGGAAGAACTTATTTATGCTCTAGATGAGATAGATGATCTTAGATATGAGATTAGACTGTTGAAAAGGAGAACTTAAAGCAAAAGAAACTTGCACAAAATGAATAAGAAAAACTAAGCAAGTATATTGAGGGATCTAATTAGATGGTAGTAAATTTGAAACTTCAAGTGGAGGAAGCCAAAATAATGGAAGAAGTAATGAAATCAAAATTATAATTTGAAATGGATAGATGCATGAAGCTTGAGGTAGAAATTTTTTCCTTAAGAAAGGATTTGGAGAAATGACTGAAGTTGAAAGGTGGATCTAAAATTATGGATGAACTATTGAGTACACAAAAGCTAGCTAACATAGAAAAATCAGGCTTGGGATTGGAAAAAGGATAAAGTTCCTTTGTTGATACTTTTACAAAATTATATGAATGATTTAGGGCAGGAGAAAAGTCTAAATCTATCAGTGAAAGTGATTGCAAAGGAAGTGATAAAAAAGAGAAATCTATAGAAGTTAAGAAAACCAAGGAAGAAATGAATCTTGTTGTAGATAGGAAGGATAAAAAATCTGCTCCAAATCATCAGAAGATAAGGAAGATTTTTAGAAGGACTATTGTTGATGGATTCACAAGAGTGCATGATCCAAGGAGGCCAAGACAAAGAAGATCATCTCATCCAACTCAAGAAAATTCTATTCAACCATGTATTCATTACACTTCTATGGTTATTGTTATACATGCAATAAATTTGATCATAGAGTTAGAGAATGTAGAGTCATTCCTAGGAGGAGCACAAATTTTGTAAGTAAGGATCCATTTTCTCCATTGATCGATATGAATATAGTCTATTACAACTGCAACAATTTTGGTCATATAGCAAAACAAAATAGAATGAAATTTATGAGACCAAATGTAAAGAATGAGAAAAATAAATATCTACCTCCTAAGTCAAACAAAGAATCTAGAAACATGGAGGATAAGGTAGAAAAGAAGTCTAAAAATGTGTGGAAAGAAAAAGGAAAAAGTTCCACATAGTCAATGGTTGCTCAAACAGTGCGTTGCATGCTAAAAGGAAAAATTTATGGGTAATAAATAGTGGCTGCTCCAAGCATATGATTGGAGACTGTAAGTGTGAATATGTGAATAAGACCAAAACACTTCTTAATAAGACATTATATCAATGATTAAACAAATTGAATCAATTCAAAATAGTAATCAAATGAAACAATCATATTGTTCTCTATCCTCAAAGATTTAATAAATCCTGATTGCTCTTAGATTTTATACGCAAATAAGACTGTTAAAATGACTATTCAAAGAATGAGATGATGATAATGCAGTGCTAAATGATAAACAATTAAACTAGCATGATATTGATGTGAAACAGATAATTGCAACTATAGGAGGCAGCCATGGTTGAAAGCTTGATTGCTTGATGCTTGATGCTTGATGGTTGGATTCTTGTAGAGTAAGAGTGCAAAAGCTTGATTATTTGGATCCTTTTCTTGGTTCAATGAGGCTTGTATTTATAGATTTCTTGGTTGTAGAAATGCACAGGGAAAGCTTTGAGAGGCTTGGATTAAATCTGGAGAATTCAATGGTGAGAGATGGAGATTGTCTCTACCCATGAAAACACTAGGCAAGAGAAGAGGAAGGATTGATGGAGGAGGATTGAGAGATCAAATTCCAAATTTGTCTCCAATTTGTCTCCAAAACTTCCCATGAAGTTTCAAAGAATTAATTGTGACAAATTTAGACATAGATTGGACATAGGAAATCTAATTCATTTTTGAGAGAATGTAGATTGGAATATTCCTTATGCTCTAATTCAAATATTTTGATTTATTTAAATTAGAAAAGGGAGATAAATAATTTAATAAAACAAACTATAGGATAGTCGTTTATTAAATTAAATAGAAGAATATGGTAATTAATAAATATAGTGTTTGATCTTTATTTAATTAATTCGAGAATGATGTGATAGAATAAAGTAGGGATTTGATAATTAAATTGAACAAAGTATTTAATTTTGTTTATTTAATTAAGATGAATTTGAATGTGAACTATATTAAATAAATATTTCTATTTATTCGATAGTAGAGGAATTTAGGATAATTAATCAAATAATTTGTATTTAATTAATTGGATGCTCCAGACCAATTTTAGGTGTATACATTTTGCCCCTCTTCGAAGTGATGTGTTTACACGTTGCTTCGAAGAAATATTTTGCTGCTACTGCTAGAATCGATGATTTCAAAAAAAATAATTCCGTATGCCCCATACATGCCCCAGATATTGATTTTCAGATGATTGATGATAATATGCCCCCTTGGGAGATAAATTAATGATTTGATGATTTTTTGATGATTTCATGATGTTTTGATGATAAAATAATTTATCTCCCGACAAAATGATGAAGAAATAGAGCCCTCAAATGAGTTTTAATTAATTTCATGGATAAAATTAATCAAAATGTAATAGAATCCACCAAAAATTATAAATAGTGCTAAAAGGTCATTTTCAATTCATTATTTATTTTTTGAGTTCAAAATTCTTAGTGATAAAGACTCTTTTTCTAGCTGGAGCGAGATGCCTATTCCCTACCACACTCACTGATTCAAGCACATTCGGCGCTATAGACGGTCGCTTGCATATGGACCTCCGGTATGTACCCCTTGACCTCATCGTACTTCAATTTTTTTTTTTTTTAATGCTTTTTAGGTCTTAGGCATGTCTAGGTGTCTTTTAGTGCTTTCAAGCCGCGTTGTAGCACTTACATTTCGATGTAGCGCTTCCATTAGGTTGTCTAGCATTTTGAGTTTTAGCGATTGCATTTAAAACTCTAGCACTTCCAATCGGTAAAGTAGCGCTTTCAGTGAATTAGCGTTTAGGAGTCAAAAATTAGCACTTTGAAGCCAAATTTTAGCGCTTTGAGACTTTCAGCACTTTGAGTCGGTGAATTAGCACTTTTAAGGTCTGTTCTAGCGCTTCTAGTAAAGTGGCGCTTTGATGAGGAAAAGTAGTGCTTTGGTACTTTTAGCACTTCAGAGTGCTGAAATAGTGCTTTCATGGTTTTAGCGCTTTGGGTCCCTGATTTAGCGGTTTTAGCTGATAAAGTAGCGCTTTTGGGATTAAGTGCTTTGGATGACTCTTTTAGCGCTTCCGGTTAGATTTGAAGATTTTGACTTAGTGAACCTTGATTTCGTCAATTCTGATTATGTCCATTCGTCTAATTGGTATTTGATAATGCAATTGCTTGATGTTGGATTTAGATTAAAGTAAATAAGACTAACTCTCATGATAGGTGAGAAGAAATCCTATTTCTTGATGATCCTCATGATAGGCGAGGAAATGATTTAATACCTGATAAATCTCATGATAGGTGAGATCTAGATAATGGTTTGATGATCCTCATGATAGGTGAGGTTTGATTCAATATCTGATAAATCTCATGATAGGTGAGATCTATATAATGTTTTGATGAACCTTATGATAGGTGAGGTTGGATGTTCGCCTATGAATTTTGATCGAAAATTCATACCAAAGCTTTTTGAAATAGACTTGATAATAGAATGACATTTGATTCCTGACATAGTTCACTAATTGTGGATTTTTTGTTATGATAATAGGAGGACCTGGGTACTCTCTAGATGTGAGAAAGGTTTCCGCAAACTACAGATTTGATACCTCATCTGACACCAGATGAGCTTCAGGTGATAGGCCATTGTGGCCTTACGAGTTTACTTGATATGCCCCAGATTAGGATTAATCGGGGTTTGTTGACCGCATTGGCTGAGAGGTGGCATAGTGACCACAACACCTTTCATTTACCCACTGGTGAGATGACAGTCACACTAGAGGATGTGTGGCGTATATTGCGCATTCCATTCATGGGGGAGGTTGTTACTTATGATTCTCATGGGACCAGTAGCAGAGACGCTCTCCGCAAAGATTTTCAAGATCAAGACATAGAGGGTCCGAGTGTTTGATGGTGGAGGATCGTGGATTCGTATGTGACACTACCAACAGTGCTAGCTGGGTTCATTGGAGGTTTCCTTTGCCCTGATCACAGGTCAAAGGGATTCCTCATTGGCTGGGGTAGGACACTAGAGAGCATGATGGTACATTGTACCAGGTATGTGTGGGGGATGTGCATGTTAGCACATCTTTACCATGATCTTCATTCCATTGTGTACCTAGGTGCACATAGTATATTCGTAGGGACGACCCTGTTACAGATATGGGTTTGGGAGCATTTTGTTATTTGTTGGTTGTTTCCCATTGTAGACAAACCATCCGATAGACTGTATGTATTTAGATATAGTGGTCAATTCACATAGGCCCGGATGGGCAAGTTAGAGCACTGGAGGAGGGTTTTTGATGATACTAAGAAAATGACATGGTGCCCATACCTTGGTTGTGAGGAGTGGGATGACGATGATATAGTATTGGGCTTCCTTTGTGACTCCATGTACCTCATTGGTCGGACTCCTTTTGTGATTGAGAGATTTCTACTGCGTCGGGTATATAGACAGTATGGCATTGTTCAGTGTATGCCACAGGGGGTAGCCCACTATGCACGATGATAGATGGATATTCCGGATTGGGGTCCCACATTATCTTATGATGTAGTAGAGGGGTACAGGACATTACAGCCATCTCCCTGGGACATGCAGAGGGATATTGCAGAGGCACCCATGACAAAGGAGTACACGACATTTTTGGCATTGGTTCCATATCCTTGCATCACTAATTCTGATGAGCCCGCACCATTACCATTAGAAGAGGATGTGGCAGAGGATGTCACCAAGGGTGAAGGTGATATCCCAATAGATGATAGCTCAAAGAGTGATAGTGAGGATAGTAGAAGTAGTGGGGACAATGATGGTGGTAGTGGAGGAGATAGAGGGACATGGCCAGCCATCAGTAGTGGTCCATCTTCGAGCAGGCCTCGCAAGAGGCGAGCAGTGACCGTGCCACCTATGGATTATCAGAGATAGATTTCAGGCTTGTAGGCATAGGTTCAGAAATTGTAGGGGTAGTTGGTATAGGCTCGAGGTATGCTTGTGCAGACCCAGACCCAGATGCAGGCATAGGCACAGGCTCACACTTAGGCATTATCACAGGTACAAGGGCAGTTAGCCACCATGCAGACACAGGTTGATACCCTAACAGCTGAGCGAGACAGTGCATGGAAGATTGCCGAGACGGCACAAGAGACAATAGAGACTCTCCAGAGAGTGGCTGATGGTACCTCTATAGGTGATTATATGAGATAGTGCCTGCCGAGCGTCGAGTTAGTTATTCCCCATCGAGATCTGGGCAGACTCATACATGGACAGTCAGTGAGGGAGTGACACAGCCTCCACGTAGAGATCCCAGAGATCCGGGTCCTTCTGGGGTGGTGGTGGTATAGGTGCAGGTCCTGTTAGGCCTGCTCACTCTGGCAGTAGCAGGTCATAGAGGCCATTGTGATCCTCATTGATGTATTTTATGATGTACCTTCTTATTTAATGATGTATTTTTATGAATTCATTATATACTTGACACTTGATGATATATATATGAGATGCATTTGATATGATATGTTGATGGCTTCATGATTTCTATGTGATGGATGCTTTCATTTATATGATTCTATGATGATCTAATTCTAAATGTGATGATGTAATGATGTTTTATTTTAATGCAATGATGCCATGATGTATGTATGTGTAGAATATATGATAAGTGGATATATGATGTGATGTATGGATTCCAAATATGATGATGATAAATGGGAAATGTACGAGCAGTGACCGTGCCACTTGTGGATTATCAGAGACAAATTTTAGGTTTGCAGGCACAGGTTCAGACACTGTAGGGGCAGTTGGTACAGGTTCAGGGTATGCTTGTGTAGACCCAGACCCACATGCAGGCACAGGCATAGGCTCACACTTAGGCATTATCACAAGTACAGGGATAGTTAGCTGCCATGCAGACACAAGTTGATACCCTGATAGCTGAGCAAGACAGTGCACGATAGATTGCTGAGAAGGCATAGGAGACAACAAAGACTCTCCAGAGAGTGGCTGATGGTACCTCTATAGGTGATTATATGAGAGAGGTTTTGCAGGTTGGCCAAGAGGCCAAGTTCTACAGAGGCCGATACCATGATGCAGTGCCTGTCGAGCGTCGAGTAAGTTATGCCCCATCGAGATCTAGGCAGACTCATACACGGACAGTTAGTGAGGGAGTGAAACAACCTCCACGTAGAGATCCCAGAGATCCGGGTCCTTCTGGGGGTGGTGGTATAGGTACAGGTCCTATTAGGCCTGCTCACTCTGGCAGTAGCAGGTCATAGAAGCCATTGTGATCCTCATTGATGCATTTTATGATGTACCTTCTTGTATGATGATGTATTTTTATGACTTCATTGTATACTTGACTCTTGATGATATATATGAGATGCATTTGATATGATATGTTGATGGCTTCATGATTTCTATGTGATGGATGCTTTCATTTATATGATTCTATGATGATCTAATTCTAAATGTGATAATGTAATGATGTTTTATTTTAATGCAATGATGCAATGATGTATGTATGTGTAGAATATATGATAAGTGGATATATGATGTGATGTATGGATTCCAAATGTGATGATGATAAATGATGATCTTATGATGAATGGGAAATGTATGGATGGTAATTAATGTATGCATATGACGTTGGATACATGGTAATGTAATGAATGTGTTATGGTAAAAATGAACTTGATGTACTGATGGTAGAATTTATGATGTATGATGAAATATATGAATGATGAATTGATGATGCTATATGTTTTTGATGATTTTATGTCAATTATACTCAGTCTCTTTTGTATATTTAGACAATCATCGATTGAAATTTTTTATACAACAAATACTCTACAGATAATGAATCATGATGAATGCAATCTAATTTTAACATGTAGCTATATGCAAAACAAATGTCTCTTTAACAGTCTTTTTGTGCTTGGTATCATCATAGAGATTTTATTGGATGTTGAAATTTAATACAAGCATCGATGGTTGTGTTAATCCAATGATGACTTGAGTATTACTTTCATATTTTTTTGATATTGCAATCGAATACAAGCATCGAAGTATAATTGAACCAAGATGACCTGAGCATTCATTACGTAAACAAGCAGTGATTAATCATTTCAATGTGTGAATTCTGAATGTCATCGGTGATACATTTGCATAGCACATCCCCTGACAAGTCACACATTTATATGATTAATGTACAGATAGCAGAAAATAAAAATATCATTCTTCTTCCTTGTTCCTCTAGTTCAATACATCATTGGGGTACTCCAAATAAATGATAATCAAAAATTACAATTTATCCATTGTTTACTTAGAGTGTTCCATTCATTATTCATATTTTAGATCATCCATCCTGATATTGACATGTTTTTGGATTTTCGAGATTTTTGACGAAAGACCTAACGTATTAACAAATCCTAGGGGTCTTGGGGGTTGATCAAAGATTAGCCTTGCCTACGTTGCACACATAGAGACCACGTAGTTCGACTGACACAGACCTGTGTTTTTTAAAGTTTCTTTTTTAGACTTACCTTTTTGACATGTTTTTGGATTTTTGAGATGATATGGATGTTTTGAAAGCCCTCATGATGATGATTGATGTCGCACTTTGATCTTTGTTTTTGTTTGCTTCCATACTGTTGATGTTCCCTAGACTGGTGAAATTGATATGTTTTTATTGCCCCTATTGATATCCAGATGTTGCCCCCAAGCTATGGAGTGATACGTTGACCATGTGACGTGATTTTGATATTGGATGTAATGATGGCAAGATGACTGACATGATATGGAATGGTACTAACTGCCAAACTAATGATCTTGATATGTATCAAAATAGATGGGAAAGCTGATCATAGAATCACATATGATGCTTGTTTCTAGGTTTTCACCATACGCTTTGATTACACTCTCTGTTTTTATAATTTTTCTCATTTTTCTCTTTTTTTTTTTTTGTATTTTGTGTTACCAAGATGCCTGATTGCCAGGTTTTCACCAAGGAAACAATTTTTTAGATTTTTGCCCCGTGCACTAGGAGTTTTAAGCATAGAATTTTCTGAGATTAATATTGTTGATAGGTTCACCAAATAGATCCCCTTCTGATGTTGATAGCTGATATGCTCTTGATCCATACACTGATATGATGACAAAAGGACCAAGCCAGTTAGGCTCAAATTTTCCTTTCTTCTCCCTATCTTGTTGATTCCTAGGGTTTTCCTTTAGTACCAAGTCACCAACCTGAAAGACCCTCGGTTTCACCCTGTGATTGTAACTCCTTGACATCCTTTGTTGATAAGTTGTTAGATGATTAACAGCTTGTTGACGATCCTCATCTAGCAATTCCAGTTCCTGCAGTCTAGATACCCTATAGTCTTCATCTAAAATGATACCTCTGAGGGATACACGAAGGGATGGAATTTCAACTTCAATGGGAAATATGGCTTCTGATCCATATACCAAAGCAAAATGGTGTAGCTCCCATTGGTGTTCTAATGCTTGTTCTGTAGGCCCATAGTGCAGGATTGAGTTGAACATGCCAATCACATCCAACATTGTTAACCGTCTTTTTGAGAATTTTGAGTATGGTTTTGTTTGAGGCCTCTGCTTGGCCATTCCCTTGAGGATAGTATGGTGTTGAAAAATGATGTTGGATGTGAAACTTTTCACATAACTCTTGGACATCTTGATTCTTGAATGGTCTTCCATTATCAGTGATAATGGATTGAGGGATTCCATAGCGACAGATGATGTAGTTCAAGATGAATGAGGAGATCTATTTCCCAGTGATGGTAGTAAGAGGTACTGCCTCTATCCACTTCATGAAGTATTCTGTAGCCATTATAATGAACTTGTGTCCATTAGATCAAGATGGATTTATTTTGCCTACCAGATTGAGGCCCCATTGGAAAAAAGGCCATGTTGATGTAAAAGGATGTAGTTCTTGTGCCGGAGCATGAATCAGATTGCTGTGTACCTGACATTTTTGACATTTTTTGACAAATTGATATGATTCTTTCTCCATGCATGGCCAATAATATCCCAAACGAAGGAGTTTCTTAGCTAGAGTTATTCCACTTGAGTGAGTACCACAAATACCCTTGTGAACTTCTCATAAGGTTGTTTCAGATTCGTTGCGTTCTAGACATCGGAGTAGGGTACCATCAAGACCACGATGATAAAGGAAATCTGTGATTAGAGTGTTTCGGGTGGATTGGTGAATAAAGTTTCGTTTTTGGTTCCTAGAAAGGTAGGGAGGAAGAATATCATCTTTCAGGTAAGCATAATTTTTTTTGTAAATGGAGGTTTCAGTGGTTTCTAGATGGCATATGGTAGTGGATTCTGATTGATAATGGGAAGGACATGATACTTTCTCTACCATAAACTCATAACAAACACGCTTCTCAGGCAATTGTAGTAATGAAGCAATTGTAGCCATAGCGTCGACAGCTTTGTTCTCTTCCCTTGGAATCTGATCAAATTTGATACTGACAAATGACAGCTTTAGATTATCTATTTGCTGCTTGTAGGGCATCAATTTTTCATCTTTTGTCTGATACTCATCATTGACTTGATAAATAACTAGTTAAGAGTCCCCATATACCTGCAAACCCTTGATTTTCCATTGAATAGCTATCTTGACCCCAATAATCAATGCTTCATATTCCACCATATTATTGGTACATTGAAACATGAGTCTTTATGATTTGGGAATTGTGTGTCCTTGGGGAGAAATGAACAAGATCCCTGCTCCTGAGCCTCGTTGTGTATATGACCCATAAAAATATAGTATCCATTTTTGGGGCATTGCTATCATAATGTCTACGTCTAGAAATTCCATTGTCATTGGGCGATCATCTGGTAGAGGAGCTTTAGCTAGCTGTTCAACAATTGCTTTTCCCTTGATTGCCTTTCTCTCGACATATTGAATGTCGAATTCACTGAGGATCATAACCCATTTTGCCAGTCTACTTGTTAAGGCAGCTTTACTTAGTAGATACTTCAAAGGGGCGATCTTTGCAATTAATTTGATTGTATGAGTCAGCATGTAATGTCTTAGTTTTTGAGTAGCAAACACTACTGCTAAGCATGATTTTTCTATGAATGTATAGTTTATTTCATAGCCATTTAAAGTTCTACTAGTGTAGTAGATGGCGCGCTCTTTCCCTTCATTGTCCTCTTATGCTAATAGTGCTCCCAAAGAGATATGTGTCATGGCAATGTACAAAATGAGAGACCTTCCTTCTATTGGTGGCATGAGAGTGGGTGGTGACATTAGATATTGCTTGATTTGGTTGAATGTTGTTTCACACCTCTCATCCCACTTGAAGACTATATTCTTATGTAGTAGATGATTAAAAAGATGACTTTTTTTTGCTAGCTGGGAGATGAATCGTCTGATTGATTGAAGTCATCCTTGTAGTGATCTGAGCTAGCTGATATTCTTAGGAGGTGGCATCTCCATGATTTCTTTGAATTTTGCTAGATCCACTTCAATGCCTTTTTCCGAAACAATGTATCCTAGTAGTTTTGCTGATGTAACCCCAAAGACACACTTCTTAGGATTTAACCTGACATTGAATTTCTCCATCCATGTGAAGATTTTGTCTAGGATATGTAGATGTCCTTCCCTTGTAGTATATTTTTCCAAGATGTCATCCACATAATCCTCCATGAAAGTGTGCATCATATCATAGAATATTGTCGTCATTGCTCTTTGATAAGTGGCTCCTGCATTCTTTAGACCAAATGGCATGACGTTCCAATAGAAGGTTCCCCATGGAAATGTAAAAGCCATCTTTTCCTAATCGTTTGGAGCTATTATTATTTGATTGTACCCAAAGAAGCCATCCATGATTGATAACATGGCATGTCCTACCGTCAAGTCCATAATGATGTCTATGTTCGGTAGTGGAAAATCATCCTTCGGGCATGCTTTATTGAGGTCCCTAAAATTTGTGCAGATTTTGATGCTGTTGTTTGGCTTCAAAATAGGTACTATGTTAGATATCCATTCAACATAGTCTATAGACCTTATGAATTTAGCATCCAATAATTTCTTTAATTTTGACTTTACCATCAATGCGATGTGAGGATGCATTTTTCTTAATTTTTGCTTAACAGGCTTGATTCCTGTTGGCAAAGACAAATGATGCATAAGAAGATTTGGATCTAAGCCTGACATATCAAAATATGACCAAGCGAAGTTGATGCTTCTTGCTTTAAAGAAATTGATAAAATCCGGTCTCTCTTAGTCAGTCATTGATTCTGCTAGATGTAGAACTTTCGCCTTCTCTTCTGTGCCAATGTCCATTGATTGTGTAGGTTCGACCATAACTAATGATTGCTCATGATAGTGTTCTAGGAGTGTGTCAAATCTTCCATCCTTTAGTGCCACAGAGAGGTTTTCACCATTGGATGCATTCTTTATTTTTACTTTTTCCAGATCTAATGCTGCCATAGAATGGTTTTCACCATTAGATCTATTTTGCTTGTTTTCATTTTTGCAACTGGAAGATTTGACACCCTCTTGCCGAGTCGTACTGTTATGAGTATTATGGATAGCATTTGTATCAGGTTCAGTATGACAAAGAAAATGCACGATAGCATCATCATTTGCAAATTTTGGTACAGTCAATGGTTCGATAGGTTCCCAATCAATAAGTTTCGGATGGATTAATGGCATGGTATTATCAGATTGATTTAGGTCAATGGAGGTAAGGGTAAGGACAAAAATATCATCATAATTGTCATTTAGGATATCGAGATCCATGATGGTACCCTCTTCGAAATCATCTAGTTCACTCAAATTTTGTTCGTCCTCACTAGAGTCATCGATATTTAGTGATCCCTCAACAAATGGTCTAGACCCAGAGCCATGGCCCTCCTCATGTGTAGGTGCATATTTTTGAATCACATCGACTAGAATATCAATGACAAGTAGATGACAAGGTAATGCCCACTCATATTCATTTGAGTTGTTTCAGAACCATCTCTAAAGTGAAGGATATTTTCCATAGCTGTCTTTGTTAGCTCCTGCTTCTCTTCTTTAGAGTACCCTAGTCCTAGTTTTTCTTTTGTGTGGAGAGTGAGAGGCGTGATAGGTTCTTAGATTCCCTCCTTTCTTAATCCCAATGGTCCTTGTCCTTCATAACCCATTTTTTCAAGAATAGCCTTGCCTTTTCCATACTTGTTTGTGTTGATGCTAACATTTTTGATATCAATCTCTGATGTTGATGTTTCTTCATCCTTGCATAGCCAATCCAGGATTGTTTTGTTGTCCGTTTCTTCTGCTATGGTTCCAGATTTTACAAATGTTTCTTGAAGAACTGTGGCAGGTAAAGATGTTGGCAGTTTGATCATTGATGGTTGACCATATTTCCTAGGAGATGGCATTAACTATGATAAGTAAAGCGATTGCTCCATTGAGTATTGTCCCATTCCCTTATCTGTCAAGTAAACTTGCTTTTGAAATTTATCTGATAGAGAAGTTTGTGTATCTGGATTATTTGTTTCAACATGACTTGTTTCTTTTTCTTTACCTTTCTTTTGCACCCACTTGGTAGTGATGCTTGGACTTTGTTCATTCTTGGATGATGATGAACTTGAAGCTTCCCTATTGTGAGGGACAAAGGTGTCTTGAGATATTCTTAATGTGTCACAATGTTGTGGATGATTATAATCAGAAGCTATAGTTACCTCTTGTCCATTTACAGGAAACTTTAGGCATTGATGGTATGTAGAAGGTATGGCCTGCATTTCATGAATCCAAGGTCATCCTAAGAGTATGTTGTATGTCAATTCTCTTTCTAATACTTGACATGCTATATGCTTCATCACGGGTCCCACTTGGATGGGTAATACAATCAAACCTTTGGACGATCTTTCCTCCTCATCATAGGCTTTGATGGTCATTTTTCGTCGAGCATCAATAGCATCATCTGAATATCCTAATGCATGGGTTAACTTGAGAGTGCAAATGTTTAGACCAGCTCCCCCATCTATTAGGAATCTCTTGACATGGTGATTGTGGATTATGACTTTGATATGCAATGATGTATTATGCAGATGGTTCAATGAGACATCATCCTATTAAGAGAATGACAGATAATGCGGGGTAGTCAGATGTCCCACCATAGCTTGGAATTGACAAACATCCAAATTATTTGGTACAGTTGTGGCAACTAATGCTTGTTCAAGAACTTCTTTATGTGATGGTGACAACTTAAGGAGTTCCAATATTGATATCTATGCGGGGATGTTTTGCAATTGATCGACAATATTATAATGAGATTGAGGCGTAACCACACGTTGAGATCCCACTCCTTTTAATACTACCTTGGCTTGCCCCCTAGTCATGATGTTTTCTGGTTGATGTTCTTGATTCTCGTAGGGGGTGTTTTGCATTTGATTGATAATATCATAATGTGATGGAGGTGGAATTGCATGTGTGGATCCAATTCCCTTTAACATTACTTTGGATTGCCCCTGAGTCATGATGTTTGCTGGTTGATTTTCTTGATGATCTCTGATTTTTAAAACATTTATTTGCTTATCAGAGTTTTGTACGCTTGGGAGTAAATCCAAAGAAATAACGTTGTTGGTTTCATTTCCATCAACGTTATTACTAACTATATGATCATGTTTGACTTTAGATAGACACAGGATTTTTGTGTTATAGATATGATTGGCATTCTGTCCTTTTTTGTTTGAGGATGATGCACCTTTGTCATAATTTGGCAAAGGATCTTTGAAGGCCGAATGATCATTGTTATTTTGAGATCCTTCTACATACACTTTGTTGCTGTCCACCAAATCTTGCACTGCATGTTTTAACTCCATACAGTCATTTGTTTTATGACCCTTGTTATTATGATAGTTGCAATAATCAGCGTCATTCCACCATGATGGTTTGACTTTGGGATCCCATAACCTAGCTTCACATGCAGTGAGAAGACCTCTGGTAACTAGTTCCTTCATTGCTGATTCCATTGTTTGTCCCAAAGGTGTGAACCTTCGCCGATTTGATGGTTTTTGATAAGGTAGTGTTTTTGCATGCTAGTTGTTCTGCATGGTATTTGACTTGACTTTTTGATCACTGCTTTTATTGTTTGAAGAAGATGCAGTCAAGTTGAAAACTGGTTTGACATTTTGTGAATCGCTTGTTGTTTCATTTGTGTTGTGATTCTTTTGCCAAATTTTTGGTTTATCATTGCTTGAGTGTTGATTGGAGTAGTTATTTGTTTTATCATTTTAATGTTTGATAGCTCCCCTTTTCACTAAGGCTTCTTCAATTTTGAGACCGTTTTCTATAACCTTTTCAAATGTTGGAGGACATTGCAACTCTAGCCTATAGCTCATTTCTTCCATCAAGTTCTCAATGAATAATTCCATCTTTTCTTCCTCTGGAATGGATCGAGGATAACTAGCGAATAGTCGTCGCCATCTTTGGAGAAAAGACAAGAACGTTTCTCCTTTGTTTTTCTTTAAGTTGTAAAGATCTTTGATAGTAACATCATGTTGGATGTTGAATGAATATTGACAAATAAACTTGTTAACAAGTTCCTCAAATGTTTTGATACCGGGTTGTAACTTCGAAAACCATTCCATGCATGATCCTCCCAAACTCCTTGGGAATAATCTCATTAAATAAGTTCCTTCTTGCACAAACTCAAGACTCATTGTTTTAAATTCTCTTATATGATCTATGGGATCTATCCTTCCATTATACTTATCGTATTTTGGGATCTCACAATGTCTAGGAAAAGGTAGCAAACCAACTGTTGCGTCAAAAGGATAAGGACAAATGTCCTGTATCGCATATTGCTTGGTAGTCCCTTTCGTCATATCTTGTATTTGTTGCTGTAACATTTGCATCTGTGATGTTAGAGTAGCAACTAGATCTATTGTTTGCGTTGGTCATGGTATCTCTGTTTCATTCGTTTCAGTTGCATCTTTTAGATGATTGACATCAAAGTCCTTGGGAAGTTTGGCACCTGATTCAACCAACATTAAAAGATATTTTTCCATATCTTGCTCTAAAATCTTTTCCATGAATATATGGAACTTAGGTTCTTGTTGAGCTGCCTAAATGTCCTCTTGAGTTATTTCATTCTTGTCATTTTTGTTCAGTTTGTTCGAAGGATTTTCCTCTGCCATGTTTTTAGATGACTCAAACTCTTGTTCTAAGAGTCTCTATTTGTGGGACCTAGTGAAGATTGGCATACAAATTTTTACACTTCCTTTCGAAATGTTGATCTTCTATGCTAAAAGATGTCAAGGTAACTTTTAACAAGGTCAAATAAGATGACTGATCTTATTGATCAGACTATGTTAAAAATTTGATTACTATACTTGGTTTCATGATAAAGGATGATAGTATCTTGATGATGAAACCTTCATGTAGTAATCGATTGTGTATTTTGTGTTGACACTTTTGATTTGCAAGATCTTGTTTCAGTTGATAAATTTGGAAATTTGTATAAACCTTTCTGATTTTGGTTCCTTGACAGTGATTTTGATGAATAGAAATTTGTGTTCTGAAGAAGACTGTGTATAGAAGACAGACAGACCGACTAGTAAGATTTTGAACTCTCTATTTTTGAAGTGCTAGAATAGGGTCCCGAAGCACTGAAACAAAGACCATAAGCGCTATTTTACCAAAAGTGATGAAATAGTGCATAAAAGCACTGCAAAAATTGATGGAAGCACTACTTGACAGAAGCGCTGAAATAGTGCAAAGAAGCGTTGTAAAAAGTGATGAAATCACTACTTTACCAGAAGCGCTGAAACAAAGACTGTAAGTGATAAAATAGTACTCAAAAGCACTATCTTACCAGAAGTGCTGAAACAGGTTTTTCTAGAGCTTCTAAAAATAGGACTTTAAAGACTCTCTACTGTAAAATTTGATTTGGCCTTGTGGCACACTGTATCAGGGACTGTGGAAGAAAAGCGCGATGAATGCGTTAACTGTGATTGTGAAACTGAGTGAGAGCTCTTCTTTGGAAGAAGGCTCATGAAAAGAGTGGTTCTACTACAAAATCTAATGTGTGACCCCTAGAAAAATCGTGATAGCAGTGGATGAATGTTCTATATTGTAATAAAAGTTTCCGATTTTGATATAGAAAATGTTTTCTTCTCAATTTATAACCGTCAGGTTTCTTGGGTTTTGAGACTTTGATTTTCCTTTTGAGAAACGTGGTGGACTTCCACTTTCTAAGCATAGAGTTTTTCTGATCTAACTTGACTTTGTTGTTTTCAGGATGATCTTTAAATCTGATTTAAATGAATTTGTGAAAACACGACAAATAATTTTGAATAAGTGTTTTAAAAGAAAAGATCGTGTATGTTCAAAAACCATGAATGATTCTTATTGATTTTGACAGGTTGTTTTAACAATTGTACACAAATCAAACAGACTCACACTTAAGGACAAGTAGGTCATCATTATACTCACATCCCATATCTTGAATTACATTGACTCACACAGCAGTGTCACCCCCTAGAGGGTGCCTATGTTTTTGTCATTGCCAGGTGCATACTCAAAGTGATGGACGTAGATACTGAATCCCTTGAGCAAACAATCCTTGGTAATTATATGGTGAGTGTCTTGGGGACAGATTCTTCCCTCCCCTTGCACTATGAGTATGACAATGTATGGATACTGACTTGGCGGGAAACTATTCTATGGTTTGTAGATAGGGTTCCGTTCGGTGTGGAAAATAGATAAACTCCCTTAGGAGACCTCCCAATCTTTAGAACAAAGATTTTGGGGATGGTTATCTTGCCTACTACCATCAAGTTGGACTTTCATCAACAACTTGCATTTTTATTATAGTGGCTTGGATAACCTGGCTTTGGTTGTTCCCACTTAGGTCATTCCTGTAGGGTGAGTACTTTTTCCCACTACGACAGGCCTGCTAAAGGATTTAATAAAACATAAATGACATGAAATAAAAGTGACTCTGGCACTTTGGTCACCCAATTAAGGGGAGAGCATAAGCCTAATCACCACAAGAACAACATATAGATTTGTTATGTTTTAAGCCAAAAAGAAATATTCTTAATCTAAGTGAAGGTGTTGCTTCACTGAAATCATGATGTTGTTTTTAACTTCTACTGTAATAATGTGATGACTATCCTAGGATTGATAGATTTTCTTTAAGAAAAAAAAGAAAGTGATTATCCTAGGATTGATCAATTTTAGAAACTTTGAAATGACTATCCTAGATTGATCAATTTTAGAAAACTTTGAAGTGAGTATCCTAGATTGATCAATTTTAGAAACTTTGAAATGACTATCCTAGATTGGTCAATTTTATTCTAACTGTAAAAAAATAAAATCTAGCCGCGGAAGCGTCGGATCCAGACTGTTTTTACAAAAGCGCTGGAATATTACCCCGAAGTGCTAGAATAGTTACCTGAGGTGCTAAAACCCGAAAGCGCTGAAATAGTGTACCGAAGCGCCAAAGTTTGTCTTGGAAGTGCTAAATCATCGAAGCGTCGAAACAGTGTACCGAAGTGCCGAAGTTTGTCATAGAAGCACTAAAACACCCGAGGCACTAAAACAATGACCAGAAGCGCTGAAACTCTGAAAGCGCTGGAACAAAGATCGGAAGCGCTAAAAATTTTAACGAAAGTGCTAAAAGAAAACACACCATAAACCTGCGCATCACTTTCCAGAAAAATTTGAAATTTTGATAAAATTGGGGTTAATGCCCCACGGTGGGCGCCAAATTGTAAGTGTGAATATGTGAATAAGACCAAAACACTTCTTAATAAGACATTATATCAATGATCAAACAAATTAAATTAATTCAAAACAATAATCAAAAGAAAGCATCATATTATTCTCTATCCTCAAAGATTTATTAAATCCTGATTGCTCTCAGATTGTATAAGCAAATAAGACTGTTAAAATGACTATTCAAAGAACGATATGCTGATAATGCAGTACTAAATGATAAACAATTAAACTAGCATGATATTGATGTGAAACAAATAATTGCAGCCATGGTTGAAAGCTTGATTGCTTGATACTTGATGTGTGAATGCTTGATGCTTGATGTCTAGATTCCTGTAGAGCAAGAGTGCAAAAGCTTGATTATTTGGATCCTTTTCTTGGTTCAATGAGGCTTGTATTTATAGATTTCATGGCTGTAGAAATGCACAGGGAAATCTTTGAGAGGCTTGGATTCAATCTGGAGAATTGAATGGTGAGAGATGGAGGAGATTGTCTCTACCCATGAAAACACCAGGCAAGAGAAGAGGAAGGATTGATGGAGGAGGATTGAGAGATCAAATTCCAAATTTGTCTCCAATTTGTCTCCAAAACTTCCCGTGAAGTTTCAAAGCATTAATTGTGACAAATTTAGACATAGATTAGACATAGGAAATCTAATTCATTTTTGAGAGAAAGTAGATTGGAATATTCCTTATGCTCTAATTCAAATATTTTGATTTATTTAAATTAGAAAAGGGAGATAAATAATTTAATAAAACAAACTATAGGATAGTCATTTATTAAATTAAATAGAAGAATATGGTAATTAATAAATATAGTGTTTGATCTTTATTTAATTAATTTGAGAATGATGTGATAGAATAAAGTAGGGATTTGATAATTAAATTGAACAAAGTATTTAATTTTGTTTATTTAATTAAGATGAATTTGAATGTGAACTATATTAAATAAATATTTCTATTTATTCGATAGTAGAGGAATTTAGGATAATTAATCAAATAATTCATATTTAATTAATTGGATACTCCAGATCAATTTTAAGTGTATACAAAGACAAAATCAAGTTCATCAAACTAAATAAATACAACAGTGGATCTATGAGTTTGGGTGACAATACAACAATCAATATTGTTGGAAAAGGCATCTTGAGTCAAGATGGAAAAAATCCCACAAAAGATGTCTTGTATGTTGAAGGATTGAAGCACAATCTGCTAAGTGTGAGTCAGATGTGTGATAATGGCTATAAAGTCACATTTGATTCTAAAGGTTGCAAAATCAGAAAGAATGGAAAAATAGTTGCTCAAGGAGAACAATTTGATAGCAATCTTTATAATCTTTGTGAAGTGAAAGGTCAAAGTTGTTTGATGGGACAAGCTAATGAAAGTTGGTTGTGGCATAGAATATTAGGTCGCGTAAACTTTGATAATCTAGTAAAGGTAATTTCAAGAGATCTAGTAAGACACGTGCCTAAAATAACCAAGCTTGTAAATGTCATATGCAAACAATGTCAGTAGGGAAAGAAAACCAAGGCCAACTTCCCAACTAAAGAACATTCAACCACTAAGCCTCTACAACTAGTTCATATTGATATGTGTGGACCCACTAGGACAAGGGGACTGCAAGGAGTAAGGTACTTTATGTTGCTAGTTTATGACTACACAAGAATGACATGGGTGAATTTTTTGAGAGACAAGACACAAGAATTTCAGAGATTTAAGCTATTTAGGAAAATTGTTGAAAAGGAGATAGGTAGAAGTATTAAATTATTAAGGTCAGAAAGAGGGGGATAATTTCCATCATGTGAATATGTTGAACACTATGAGGCACATGGAATCTAGAGACAATTCTCAGTTCTAAGAATTCCACAACAAAATGGATTTGTAGAAAGAAAGAATAGTACATGGTACAAGACATGGACAAAACAATGTTAAAGGAGGCCAAATTAGCTGATATGTTTTGGAGAGAAGTAGTTCACACTATAGTATATATTCTAAATAGAGTTCAAATTAGAGTACATAGTGATAGTACCCCCTCTGGGTTATGGTATGGTAGACCTACATCTGTGAAGTACTTAAAAGTGTTTGGCAGCAAGTGCTACATCACAAGAGAAGATGATAATTTTGGAAAATTTGAATCAATAAGTGATGAAGGAATATTTTTAGGATATTCTACTCAAATAAAATCTTACAAGTTCTACAACATCAGGTTGAGCAAGATTGTGGATAGTATCAGTGTCAAGATTGATGAGAACATAAAGCATACCAAACCTAATGAGAATGATTTTGATGATGAAATAGATTTTGATGAACCAACAACTAGTCATGAAGAAGAAGAATCTAAGGAAGTAGAAGTTGATAAGGCCCCTACAAAATATGTGCAGAAGGATCACCCAACGGATTATATAATTGGGGATAAAAATGAAGGAGTTCATACTAGGAGAAGATTTAAAAAGAACAAAGAATGGGTAAGCTTCTCTCTTCTATCTTAGATTGAATCAATTTTTTTTACTAAATCCAACAAGGATGAGATCTAGATAGAGGCTATAGAAGAGGAGCTAAATCAGATTGATAAAAATAACATGTGGGAATTGGTTCCTAGACCCCCAAGAAAAAATGTAATTGGTATAAAATGGGTGTTTAGAAACAAACTCAATGAGGATGGAGTTGTGTGAGGAATAAGGAAAGATTAGTGTGCAAGGATATCCACAAGTTGAAGGAATTGAATTTGAAGAAACATTTTCTATAGTAGCTAGATTAGAAGCAATAAGAATGCTTCTTGCATTTTTAGTTTACAAGGGATTTAAAGTATATCAAATGGATGCTAAATATGCATTCTTGAATGGAAACCTTGAAGAGGAATTTTACATTGAACAACCAAAAGGTTTTCAACTATCAAAAGAAGAATATTATGTATGCAGATTGAGAAAGGCATTGTATGGTTTGAAACAAGCCCCGCGAGAATGGTATTCTAGATTAGACCAGTACCTGAAAAAACAAGGATTCAAGAAAGGATGTGTTGACAAAAATTTGTATTTCAAATCAAAAGGTGAGCACATGCGTATTGTTGTTGTTTATGTAAATGACATAATATTTGGAGGTTTAAATGATAAAATGTGCCAAATATTTTATACGCATATGCAAGATGAATTTGAAATGTCAATGTTAGGAGAGTTGTAATTTTTCCTTGGCTTACAAATTGCACAAAGTGATAGAGGGATATTTATATCTCAAACCAAATATGCTAAGGAAATTCTCAAGAAGTGGTGAATGGAGGATAGTAGACCAATCAATACCCCAATGATAATTGGCTGAAAATTGAGAAAAACATATGAATCCCTAGAAGAAAATAAGGCATCTTCCTACAGAGCAATTTGAATATCTGAGGTGGAAGTTGGGAGTAATTTCTACCACATCATATCACTAAACATTAGTCATAGAGCCTGCATCAAGGGAAGCTTCATTTTTTCTTCATCCATCCTTGGAAATGAAAGGATAGACCAATTCAAGTAAAATTAGTTTTGCAAATTTCTAACAACTTGATGGTTGTAGTAGTATAGACACATTCTTTCTTTTTGTATGGTTTTTCAAAGGGTGAGATTATCAGTTGCAACACTATGTTTTGAAGTAGAGACCAATTAAACCCTTTGCCATTGATGCCAAAGGGGAGAAATTGAGAAAAATGCTCTATTGGGAAAAAGTAAGCAAAAATATCTTAGTTTGTCAAAGATGAAGATATGAGTAAGGGGGGGCTATGACAATGATTGTGCGACAATGAGTTATGCTTTGGCTACAATATATTGTTTGGTACATATTTTAGTTTAGAGAATTTACATTTTTCCATAGATGACAAAGGGGGAGATTGTTGGCATATTATTATCATTGATGTCAAAAGGATATATAATGCAAGGAAGTCTAGTGGCATGATGAAAAAGAGAAGTGGATTAGGTTCTAGAAGCACTGGTATAGATTGTTGGTGAAAGAAGATTTTTTTTGCAATTATTGCAAAAGTTGTTCAAAATGTTGCAATGTTGACAAAATGTTGTCATCTTTTTGCAATAGTGGTTTCTAGGTGTCTGAAGGAAAATTTAGTGTCAGATTCAATATGGGTTTTTCAAGAGAATTCCAAAAATGTGCTCTGCAGGTCCAAAAGTTGAAGTATGCACTCAAAAATGATTTTTTTCTGCTCATGGGTGTTATTAGGGTTTACCAATTAAACCTTATGTGTTTGCAATCATGGCACTCTAGAAAGTTTTCTAATTTTTTATTGACTATCTACTAAAGGTTATCGGTTGCATAAGATATCACTTATGTCATTATAATTGTCTAGTGATTGGACCCTTGTACCTAGATTTCTAGTTGGTGAAGTCCATGTGTTTGTGTCAGGGAGAAGACATCATTTTAGTAGAAGTTTCATAGTCCCTTCGATGAAGGGATAAAGAAAGAGAGACAATGTTAAATCGAGGTGACAATGGAGATTCAAAGATATGGTGGTTTGAGTCCCTTTGACTTCGTAATGATGCTTGATCAACAGTTGAGATCAATCCATGGAGATTGGATGGTGGTGATCAAAGTTGCAAGATATATGGATGAGACAACAAAATATTAGAGTGAGTGACTTTAGATTCCCTTCATCACTCCAATGGTGGGTCTAGAAAAAGGTGCGATGTGGAAGAAGGTGAATGACGTGACATAGAAGGATAGATGGTAGCAGCTTGCCATCCCACCAAAATAAATTTTTGACTCAATTTGACTCCACGGGCTAGTGGGATTGTGACACATGGCATGAAGAACAATCGAATAATATTTAGACACATGGTAGAAATTGATAGTGGAAGGTGATATGATGACATGTGGTGACACGTAGGCAGTGGGGACCACCTGATCAATGCAACGAGGTATATTGACGAGACCACTTCTTATCGAAGGGATTCATTTTTTAGTCCCTCTAACTTGTTGATAGTGTGGGACCTGGCTGAGAGGCAATAAGGATAGATAGTGACATGTATAAAATTATGACGTGGATTTGAGGATGAATAAGGGGTTGACATATGGCTTATTTATTTTGGTTTATTTCACATCTTTGTTGTGAATCAACATGAAATTTTTGGTCAACATTTTTAAACGTTAAAGCAAGGGTTTGAAGGTGCAAATACAAAAGTCAATGGAAAATATGAATAGCTGAATGTAATTGATTCATAAGTCAAAAATCAGAGGATGAAATGGATTCAAGTAAAATGATGAATGAATGGAGATTTTTTCACTGATAACCAAGTAACTATCCAATAAAGATCTTATTTCTTATTTCATAAAATGGTAGTACTAAGGCAAGGAAAATCACAAAAAATGGATTTGGATCCATTGCACAGAAAAATGATAAGATGACATGAAAACCCTAGTGTGATGTTGCTTGATGGTGGAGGTAGAGAATTTTATAAAAGAGTAGATTAGAAATGAAAACAATTAGTTTTCTTATAAAGGGTTACAATGTAAGAGAGTGAAGTGTGTAAGTTTTACTGAGTCATTTTGATAGAGTGTTGAATTAAAATTTGAAGTTGATCATAGTTGGAGGAGAGTGAGAAGAGTGAGAATAAATCATGTATTGAATGTATTGATGCTTTATCTGGTTTTACAGAACCAATTTTATGCATATATGAGCTTTTAATACTATATAGGTTATTGCTTCATTTGTATTGAGTTGGTGCTCAGAATAGGGGATTGGTGTCTCTTTAGGGTTGGTGCCCTTAAAATTTGTAAAACAAATTTATTGCTTGTGAGGTTCGATTAGGAAAGTAGATCCTAACAACATTTCTCATTTTGTTTTTTCCTATCTCGGGTTTTCCACATATATTTGATGTTATATTTTGATCTTTTATGTGCATGTGTTTGTCATATCTAAGTTTCATGTTATAATTTGCACATTTAGATTTGATTATTTTGTTTGCACTAAGATTAAGAAGGCTATAATTTTTAGTATCATTGATTCACCCCCCTTTTAGTATATTGTTGTATTCTAACAAAAGTAACGTATTTAAAATATTTAGGTTTTTGGCCATTTGTAACTTTTAATTTATAATTAAAATAATTAAATTAAGTTGCCAATTATTTTATGTTTTTTCAACTTCATTATCATTTAATTATTAAAATATTTGCCACATAATAACTAAACTATGAAAAAATATACAATCCTAAGCCAAGATGATATATGACAATACCAAAATATCCCAGAGCTCCTCAGAACATCAAATAACTCTCTTGGCATGATCAATGGTCATCGAGAAAGAAAGAGCTACATCTGATGATGTCATGATTGAAAAGGGGGACATTACATAGGTATGTTTATGGATGCATCAATATGAGTAAAAGAAATATTTGGAAAAAAGTGGTTTAACCCTTACAATGTTGAACTTCTATTATGTTAATAGTGTTGGATAAATCATCATCTTCTTTAGCATTATCACTACTTTGTACAAAGTTGCATGAATGACTTGTTAATGGATCTCTGAAAATTTGTAACTTTTGTTTAGGTAGTGAAATTGACTTATTTCCTTAGTCATTCATACAAACCAACTCGATTTAATTAGAATTGATGAGGTATTGCACTTGGTGCTTAAGACACATACATTTCTCTATATCATGTCCAAGTGTATGATGATATTGAAAAAGTGCTTTGGCATTAATTTTTTTTGGTTAAATTTTTCTTGTGTTGATTGTATTAATTGCAGTGAGTTAAACTAGGTTCTTACTTAATAATTTCAACATTATATAGCATGAAGAAAATCAAGCAATTGTTAAATACTCCTATCTCTTGGTCTAAATTGATATGGAGTGTTACTTGCAGTGGAAACATGCATTTCAATGTTATTAGTAATTTGAGGAGTGTTTATCTTAATATTTTTTATAAAATGATGGGTAGTTATTTTGAGATATAGATTCAAATTGACTAGTAGAGTCACTAACGGTGATCCTTTATACTGAATAACCAATATCTAATAATTATAGAGAGTCATACACAGGTGTGTAAATGATGGATATCTAATAATAATATTAGGTTGCAAGTTTCCTATAAAAACTCTTTGGATATTAAAATTAGGAAGATTACAGGAGAATTTTGAGTAAAGAGATTGATATCATTCTATAAAGTCTATTATCCTTTCTAAGTTAGGTACTTGTTTATAATGAACTAGATTAATGCCACTCGAGGACCAATTTTTTCTTGAAAATGTTAGAAATGCACTAAAATGTGGTGTTAATGAAGTGATTGAGTTGTTCGGCAATGAGAAAAAATATTCCAAGGCCATGTATTTCAATGTTATAGTTAAGAGATTTACCAAGATTGCATCTTCAAAGATGAAATCACTACATAATATAGTAAAGCTGACACATGGTTGTTAGGACCTCCATTACCATTATACTTTTCAAATTGGGGTATCTTAATGTTTGAAGGTAAGGGTGTTTTAAGAATGGAAAACAACAAAGGATTTTGTGTAAGATATTGCAAAGGTTTATGATTTTGATTTTTATTCAATTTTGATATTTATTATTGAAGTAGATATCACATTTTGCAAAAAAAAAATTAATGACTGGATAATTGTTTGACATGTTTTGAGATTTTTTTGACTATGGTGAGCTAGATTAGGTGACCAATGGGTTACTATATGGAATGTTTGTGAAAGGTGATGAACATGGTGGTGTTATGGGTAAGGTGATAAAACTATAAGGATTCACATTAGGAAGCCCTCAACTTGGATTTAGACCATTCGAGTATTGTATGGTTGATTCTATGGTTGGAGGTGTGAATGTGGGAATAAAAGGATTGGTTATGGAAGAGGAAACTTATTTTCCACCTTGGTTCTGAGAATTTGTGAATGCTTGAGAAAAACTAGCTACCATAGGGATATTAGCATCTACTATAAGAGCTAGACTGCACAAAACTTCTATTCCTTGAGAATCTTTTATCAATTTCCTAAGGTTGTCCACAATAGGAACCCTTTCACATGCTAAATATTTAGTACTTAAGTAATCTTGAAGACCCTCTAAATTATTGTCCAATTGTTTTAGTTTTTCCTTCTAGGAACATAGGCAATACTGGCCTCTAAGTCCTAATAAATGTTGGATTATGAGGAATTCATGGGTAACGTGTGGTGAGGGATGGAATCCAAAATGGACTTGGTTGAATCCATGTCTTGTGTGAAATAGTTAGAAGACTCAAGCTCCACAAAAAATGTGATGATACACATGAGATACCATAAGTTTGAAACTATGTTTCAAAGGGGTATTAGTAGTACAATGTGATTCCTTTTCCCAATCAATCATTTTGGTGAACCCAATTTTTTATTAAATTTTAAGACTCTTGAAATCTGAAATATATCATTTTCAAATATGGATTAGATCTTAAGTCATTTGAATTCATCATTTAGGCTTTCATGTTCATCATAAAAATCATTGAAAAGGTAAAATAAATTGCATTATATTTCACATCCAAAAGACATCTAGGATTAATTTTAGTCATTGAAAAGTAAACTTAATTCATTCTCGCATTGGTAAATATGCATTAGGTCATATCAAATCTAAAAATGTTCAAAGAATTCATTTAGACATTTTCATATAGTGAAAAAGAGGAAAAGTGCATTGTTGTTGTTACAAAAACCTACAAAAAAAAAAAAGATTCGTCAAGTTAGGATCGTTCAATTTTTTTACTTTATAGTCTGAAAATTGCATTTCCAATTGTATTCATTGGTTGAGAAATTTGAATTTGTTTTGCATAATTATCTTTCCTTTATCAATCAAGGTATTTTTACCGAATTCAAAATTTGGATAATCTCTACATTGTTTATGAAAATTGTTTGCATAATTATCTTTCCTTTATCAATGCATAGTCACTTAATAAGATACGTAAACAATGTAGAGATTATCCAAATTTCAAATTTGGTAAAAATACCTTACCATTCTTGGGTGCATTTTTCCCTAGACTTGCTAAGTTTCATCCAAATTTGGATCAAAAACCTATTTTTGTGTTTTTTGTGTGGTTCTATTTTCTGAGTTTGCACTCTATATGGTTTCCTATGACTCTCCTATACCTTTACTTATGTATTAGGTTTATGTAAGTGTTTCAAAACACATATGAGCATCACAACTTGGTTTCCTAAGTTCTCAATTTGATTAGAAGGATTAGAAATTATCTCAAATCTACTTGGCTACAAAAAGGTCTAAAATGAAGAGTTAGAATGGTGGATCAAGATTCTAATCCCTGTGGTGAAAATATGGATGGAACTATGATGTGTTGATATGATAAATATTTGGATGATTTCTAATTTACTGATTTTGAATGATGCAACAAAATGGCTATCAAGTTCTATGAAAATATAATAGTTTGTTATGAATTTTGATAAACTAAATGCAATCAAATAAAAATATGATCCAAAAATGTAAAAGGAAAATATAAAGGAACCTATGATTAAAATTTGAGCTTGAATTAGCTAGTCTAGGGTGTAGTGTGCCCTTTATTGTCTTCCTTTGCTAGATCTAAAAGTGCATGCCTAAGGTTGCTAGTTTGTAGCTTCTATCATCTTTGTCTCATAGTTGGAACTTTGTTTGTTGATGGGAAAATATAGTTTCTATGACTTGACAACTTGTAGGGTTTAAGTGCATGAATGAATAAAGGGATTTAAATCCTCCTCTAATTCACTTTAGATCTACAACCTACACACATGAAAAGAGGGGAAGGGTTGTGCCATATAGGGGCTTGCCTATGCCAAACCTTGTGTTGGTGTTCCTACCTCCATAATAGAAAATTATGATATAAAAGAGATCTTATCCTTGGTTCGATAGAGGCTAATGAAATAAGTAATGAATTAACAACTTGCTGCAACTCGCCACTCAAATTCAATCTCCTTGATGAACTAAAGTCACACTCATCACCTTCAAGAATATATTGTTGCTTGACTTGAATTGATTTGAATACCTAAAAAGTGTTAGTTCTCACAAATAAAATGCATGCAAAACATGAACACAACTTACATAACATATGACATAATTCTTGAATAATGAAATATTGGAATAACCTTGATAATTGTACTCTTGAGTGCTCTTGAAATGATTTTTAAAGTATTCTTGCTCAATAGTTTTTCTCCTTTATTGCGTAATATTTCAAGTGTTATAAATTTACCTTGTATTTATATGCAATTCTTCTAATTTCCTAAAAGTAAAATGTTGATAGATAATAATTGAAATTGGAAATGCAAACAATAAATCACTAACATTGACATATTAAAATTTGGAGCCAAAGTTTTTGGTCAAACTCCTACTTTTTAGGGATCAAAAGTGTTGGGGGTAAAATAATACAAAATATTAAATGCATAATTTGATTTTCCATGATTGATTTTCTAATAGTGTTTATCAGATGGGTGATTAATGTATACTTAGGTTCATGCACATAGGAGGGAGAAAACCTTATATGAAAAGGGTGATAATTTTTTATGCTAAAAGTAATAACAGAAAGTCAAAAATAGGAAATAGAAATAGAAAGTACAGACATAAAAGAAAATAGCATTCAAATTCGAGGTTGAATTGGTAGGATAGTGGTATTGGGCACTGTAGTCCAAAAGTGCTAATTTTTAGGGTTTTAGAGTTGGTATAGGGACAACAGGGTATGCAGATCTCAGTTTGTAAAAACCTAGATCCAAATTCTGATACTTTTCCAATAATATGTCTTTCCCTAATTTGATAATGAAAGGTACATGAATGCTTGAATTAGGGTTTTAAAGCTTGGAGATCTCAAAATCCACTTCAATCAACTTTATACCTACAACGTACAAGAAGGACAAGGGAAGAAGGGTTGTTTTTTATAAGAGCTTGCCTTGGTCAAACCTTTTTTTGGTGTTTCCATATCCACAAATGAATGTGATTATAATAATATAAATCACTTGCTCTAATGGGTGAAAAATTAAACAAATAAAATTGAATGATAAATAACATAGATGTAACTTGTCACTGAAATTTGAATTCCTTGTTGGACTAAAGTCATTTTATCATCATATAAAAGGATTCTTGGAGATATTGCATTTGTTAGTTCTCATAAAAATAATAAACATAAACATAAACATGAGGCACATTACAATACATGAACATGAATTTTCTAATATGTTGCATTTTTTTAATTGATTGTAACTATGATGCAAATATTCTTCTTATTCTACTCTTAATGTTGCATTAAGTGTCTTTAAGATACTAGAGAGATATTCAAAATTTCTTAGGTGTTCAAATTGAGGAAAAAAATAATATTTATATGAGTTTAAAAATATTTCATGCTAACCATTAAGATAAGATGACAATTGAATTCGAATTATTAAACATATTGAGGCTAACATTAAGATCTGAGATTTAAGGCTTGATTAGGTGGGATAGGTGCACTAGGCTCCCTAGTCCAACCCTTTTTAACTCTTCAAAAATCCATTAAATTAATATTTAATTTAATTTATCAAATTTAACTCAATTTTCCAAAAATAATAATTAAATTCATAAATTATAAGAATAATTAGGCACATGAACTTAAGAGGGTACTAGACCTAGTGTGAAATTATTAAGGGTGATAATTTATGACACTACAATTAGTCCCCACTTCAGTGAGGGTGCATACTAATGCTCATACTCATGCTAAAGTATAGAGAATTAAAAGAGTTAGTTTGTCAAAACACTAAGGATGAAAAATAATGCTAAACTAGGAGATGTGATAGCCTCTAGGATAGGGATCCTACCGAAAAATAATGTTGAGATAAGAGGAATACACACATAATAAGATGCAATGCAACAAACATATATAGTAATCAATAAATAATGCATAGAGAAACCATGAAGCAAACACTAAGCATATACAAAGAAAACACAAATTATATATCGAGCATATATGAAGCAAACATGAAGAAAAGATGATGCAAACATGAGAAAAATATGGATCATACAAAACTCATATGAAAAAAACACAAAAACATACAAAGGTAAACACATATATGAAAGGGATGGTGTCATGGATTAGAAAGATCCATAAATTATTACAAGGATCCATACGAGAGATGTCATCCATAAGTCACAAGCTAGCAAAGTATGAAATTTTCTAGGTGGCTCATGAATAAGTGGAAGCAGGTCATAGGCTAGTGAAGTCTAATATTCACTAGGTGAGCTTAACAAGGAAGAAATAAAAAAACTTGCTAGTTAAGTCCACTATTCACTAGGTGAGTGTCATGTTAATAATATTAGAAATTATAGGCCAAGAAAAAAATGTTGTTTGCTAGGTAACTCCAATAAAGTGCTACAAAGATGATCAATATTTTTTGATAGCATCACCAAGTTTGTGATGTGTGAACCAAGTGAAGCACATAGTGAAATGTTTTCCCCCACCTCAAAGTAATTGCTAATGCCAATTGAGATACATTTTATTTAAATTAGAAAGAGTGATATTTGTAAAATGAGAGATTTCAATATCCATATTCCATTTATGATATGTCTCAAAATCCATGTCATGACACAAGGTTTCCTCTAAGGATAAACATTCACAACTTGATGTAAAGTAATAGCACATGAGGAATCCAATTTTATTGGTTTAGTATGATAGATATTATATATCAAAATTATCTTTTTAATTAACATTATTACCCAAATATTTTGGAACAACCAATGGAATGTAAGAAGAGTACATGAAAACAAATAAAAAGTAATAATTTTAGGTCAACATCGAAGAGACTTGAATGTCCCAATTCTTTGCATCATCCCCAAAAGGTGTAAAAGGTGTATTTATGAAAAATAGAAAAATACAAATACAGATAGAGGAATTTCACAACATATTTGTTCTATTTTTATCATTGTACCAATGAGAACATCAAGGGTCATCCAAAGATAAGTAACAAATAAAAATACACACCAAGAAACACATTACAAAGAGTGACAATATATGCAAGCATAACAAAAAGGAAAAGGGCACCACAAATAGTGAGCTGATCTATAATAAATTGTATACATCCCAATCTTTCTCTTCATATAGATATGGTAGATAAAATGCTAAAGGTACTACAAGTGCAGTACAAGGAGAGAGAATAGGTTCAACACATGGTGGATCACTCACTATAGAAGAATCATCATGCATGCCCCCAAAAGCTAAGTTAATTGATTCCAAAAAGATAAGTAATAATTATTTATGATTTTCCATTGGTTCATCCATGTTATCATCCAAAATAGAGTCAAAATATACCATTATTTGTGTTATGGTAGTGCTAGTAGCATGATCACAAGCACTATAAATTGGTTTTGGAAGATGGACCAAAGAATCTTGTGGACTACATGGTGGTGATAGTGATAAGCTTTCTAGTTTTTGGCTTGGTTGGGAAACATAAGGCTTAAAATTTGGTTGCATGGGAGAGGGATCTGTAAGTAATGATTCAAAACCTTTCAACAAGTTGGTGAGTCATAGCATGACGTTGTCTCTTGTGTTCTTTAAAATTTTTTATTTTTTTGTGTATGAGATTGAGCTTGTGCAAGGGGAGCTTGGGTGTCTTCTACATTGGTTTTTTTCTTCCTTTGTAGAAGGAGTTGAAGGAACCACCAAAGGTTGAAAGATAACAAGATAGGATGTTAAACCATGTCAAAAATATTTATGGGAGATGCTAGGAACATTCCACCAATCTCTCCCTCAATGTTACCCATGGGGATTCAAACTCATGACCATGCTTTGATACCACTTATTGGGAGTTGAGTTGGCCATTTTCCCCAAAAGGCACAGTTATTCAAGAAATCACTAGACCATCCTAGTTAAGGGGAGGATGTTAAACCATGTCACAAATCTTGAGGGGAGATGATGGACATGTTTCAACAAAAAAAATTTATGTAAGATATTATGGATGGAGAGAGCTCACATTGGCCCACAAGACTCACATTATCATCATAGGTATAGCTAGGGATATATGCATACACTTAAAATATCTTACCAAGGGGCACCAAATTTTTGACTATGGTAAATCATATCTCAAATGGAAGTACTCATGAGTAACTTTAGGGGGACAGATTCTTCCCTCACACCACACTAAGTGAAGACAAAAATATATTAAGCTAGGATGAACAAGGTTTCTATGGATTCCTCAAAATGCCTTAAGGGTATATGAGGAAAAATCCATAGATGAAAGGTAAAAATTCCAAATGGATAGGAGGAGAGGGTAACCCATTCTCCACCTTCAATTCCAAAATGTATAATTTTCTTGGTGGCTTAGCCAAGATTTAAAACATTCTACTTCCAAGATGGGTGTCTTCCAATCCAACCCTTGTTATTTATACTATATTAGAACATGGGAGTTTGATTCATTCCCTAGGGTGACAAAATCCCTAGGAAGTACCTTAGAGGGAATGATCCAAAAAAAAATTTGTCACCCAAGATTTCATGAAAGGGGAGAGCATACAAACATTGGGTTTCTTTGGATTAAAAAAAAAAAAGAGATTAAGTGATTTTTTTTATCCTCAAGATGACATGATGATATAAGAAGAGAGCATGCACACACATCACCTAAAGAAACTACAAAAATATTTCTCTCTCCACTACTCTAACTTTAGTGAAACTTAAATCTTATGGAAAATGTTAAGCCTTGGACAAACATAGTTGCAACATAGATATGTCAGTAGTTTCATTAAAAAAAATTCTTAGACTAATGAAGATGGGTACACTCAAATAATATTGTCAATAAAAATGGGTTATGGGTTTTTTGTTATACATATCTTATTTTCAAAGGATCTTACTTTTTTTATCCTTTTTTCCTTCAATCCCTTGTTCTAGAAATTGTGGGTCTTCATATATGACTAGTTTAGTTGATGTAATGATATAGTTCTAGCTACCATTTTGAAAATTTCAAGTTTTTCCAATACTTGCAAGAAAATTTAAATTCAATTGTGTCCTTAACCTAAAAGAAGTGGTAAAAAGGAATGTCTAGGAAACACATGTTTAAATTTATACATGATAACTGAAGTGTTGATCTACTTATTGATCAAGCACATCCAACCACCTAAAGGTAATCAATCACAATAGTTATAAATCCATAGATATGGTGACTTAAAAAATATATTTATTTCAAAAAATAAATTCAAGACAAAGTAATTATTTCAAGAATCCATCAACGATGGGTTGATAGTCACATCATGGATATTTTTGTTAAGAAATAAATGCATAATACCAAGAATTTTTAATCCATTTCTTACATAACCCCATGAGATAAAATAATGCATGCAAGCTTACATAATAACCATAATACAAAGATAAAATTGGCAATACACAAGATAACTGGTGCGGGAGCAGCTCAAATTTCAGTATATTGTAATATCTTGTGTTAGTTAGCATTTCGGAGGCACTATGTTTAATGGTATTTGCAATTCTTTTAAATGTAATAAGTTAAGTTAGTTGTAACCGTATATCAGTTAGATGAGCAGTTGTATTTCTACCCTAGAATCTCCATTAAAAGAGAGAGGTAGATGTAACCGAATCATGTGGATAGAGGAGATAGGAAGTGCGAATAGAAAAGAGACAGGAGAGAGCAACGTGAGGAAAAAATCGGAGGCCAGAGAGCCATTTAATGTATTAAGTATTTTACAGTATTTTAAATGAATGTATTTTGTTTCCTGTCGCCTGCATCGTTCCATTTTTGTCCCTGGATTGTTTAACTGTGAGTGCAGATTAGCTTCGGGTGTACGACTGTCGGCCTTTACATCGAGTAGTTTGTGTATGGCTCGGTATGGTAGACAACCATTGAAGTTTAGGCGCGGGTTCTTTATGTCAGGCCCGCACACCTTATCATCTCCCATGGAGCAGTCGCGACTCCAGCATGGTGGAAGCTTTGCTATCCTTGTTGAGAGCGTATGTGGCTCGGCGTAGAGGAGTGGAAGGTGGCGGCAGTTGCATGACAGCCGCAAGGTGTAAGGAATAAGTAGATAGGGGCGACTGTGTTAGGGTGTCTACTGTTGAGGGTCGTATGTGGGAATGAGCATAGCGCAGAGAGGCTGGTGAGAATTATGTGCAAAGGCACGATGCTGCAGGAGGTTTAGTTAGGTTCAGTGATCTTACATCAGATGACTAGGAATGTTTTGATGTCGAGTTCTTGTGACAGTCCCGAATGGACTGAGAGTGTTGGTGGATGCAGACAGTTTGCAGAAGAACCGATCTTTATTGTGGGTGAGCTCGATCATCATGGTTGTGTGGAATGTGTGGCTCGGCGAAGAAGAGGAGAAGGTGTCGAAGCCTGCAGGAGATTTTGTGTATTGTGAGTTTGTATTACATCAATAACATAAGGTATACCCTGGGAAAACTCTAAAGAGGAAAAAACCTAGTCGAGTTAAAAGAATACAAAATATATGTATTATTCAAAAATAAAACATTACAATGCACTTATAGAGTTTCCATGAACACTTCTGAAACACCAAGCTCCTCCAATGCAATCTCCATGTGTCCAAGCATGTAACTACACACCCCATGTCATGCTTCACGTGTGAAATTACAAGAGAAACAACTAAACATATGCTTACTTTTATAGACTCAAGATCACAAAGTACATCATATTGGTAAAATAAAACCATGAGTACATAAAGCCATTGACCCCTCATTTTCTTTTTGATACTAAGTTTTCAAATTATTAAATAATTTTTCAATTAATTATTCTATGTCTCACAATTAACATAAGATAAATAACCTAATGTGAAATGCAACTTTACAAGTGGCCCCAAATAAATATTTAATATGGTTAAACACATCTCCTAGATACACCACAACTAAATATTTATTTATTTTATAAAATAAAAGAATCCAATATTATGCACAAGGTGTTAAAACCTATTCATAACATTCTCCCACTTTTTTATATACATTGAATAATGGTTAATAAATGAAATACATCAACATAGCTATACATGGAGCTACATGAATCTCCAAAATTCTCTCATTCTCCATCAAGATACTCAAGGAATAAAACCAAGGTAACCACCATATCAAGAAATAACACGTATCATCCTCCAACATGCCACATATGGAAGAAAAGTAACAATCTAAGGTGAATATGCACCAATACAAAGAGTTCTCAAGCATCAAATCCAAGTGATAACAATGGATCCAAGCTACTATCAAAGGTAAAAACCCACATGACTAGAAATACCACCCACAACATATACTAATACATCAAACCGTTGATACCTCCTAGTTATCAACAACATCAATAAACTCATGGAAAAAATATATCCAACCCATAAATAGCAATCAAAATCTCCCTATTTAATACATATCAATGAATCTAACATTAATATTTAAGAACTACCACCACATGGATAATGTCAAATCTAAAAATATATCAAGACATGTCAAGTCTACCAAACAACACTCAAACCAAGGTGTGGCGAATAATCAAAACCATGTAGTACCAAGAAAAATCACAATGATCAACACATTCAAGACACAGTTGTATACTCTCTCACAAAATGTCACTGTTACTCTCCCAAATCATATGAACATGAAACTTGATGAAGTAGCCATAGAAAAAAGAGAAAACCTATAAATCATATCATAACCTTCTACCAACACATCAACATGCTAATTTGTGTCAAGTATGATCTCCTTTACAACCACAAATGAAATCCTTAACAACACGCAACCATTCAATCTCATAGATCAAACAAAACATATGCATCATATAAAACCAACATGGATGTAAGACTCTCTAACCAAGGAAGATGAAACTCAAAATATCCATTCCCAAAACTACGAAAGAAATCCAATAAAAATATCCTACTATCCTTATAAATTTCATCGTTAAAAACTCATACATGCACAAGGAGATATCTATGCTAGACCCCTCAAATGAACCCTCTAGAACTAACCATCCATACCTCAAGGTCATATATCCATGAGAATCTTAAAAAGTATAAAACATCATACATATGAAAATAAGAATTGGAAAATACCTCTCAAATGATAAACCACTAAGTAGACCAAGAGAAGGGAATAAGAATGATCCTCTAGGATACCAAAATCAGAAATAATCACTCCAAGAAAAATATCCTCTATAGGTCCATCATGAACTTATGTGCATATCTAGGTGAACGCTCCCCAATCTTCTTGTTGCAACCTCAAAAGAGTAATTGTCTCAAAAAATGTCTCTAATATCAAGAGAATTACAAACTCACCCAAGTCTCCAAGTATCCATGAGAACTTGGAATCAAGCAATCCATGCTAAGCTACAAATTAAACAACACATTATTGTGAAACTCCCAAGAACATGACCAATGTAATTGATACCAAGATAATCATCTTGATCAATGTAAACACTCTAACAATGGAAATAAGGACACATCCTGACATCATGATCTAGCATATCCTCCTAGAAGATCACATGCACCAATGCACGCATCTTGGTATCAAGAGAACTTGTGTTATGCCAAAAATCTAATATAGAATCAAGAGTAAACTGAGAAATAATAACAAACATATTATAAACCAAGGATCCACATATCTAATCACATGAATATAACCATCTCCTAACAATAGAACTCAAGATGTTTAAACACTCATACTACATAAGAATCATAATCCAAGAGTTTTTCCATGACACCCAACTACTCTAGAAGATAATCCATCATTAGGTGATGAACACACATCACTATAAAATCTCCCACTAAACCATGATATAGGATATCTATGGTATCATGAAAAAATATCCTAATCTAAAGATCATCATGGTCCACACACACAAAACTATAATGCTAATAACACCAAAGTTGAACTAAGATCTTCAAGCTAAGTAAATAAACCATCAATACCAAAATATCAGACTAAACTATGTATCCAAGCTATCCATGACATCATAATGAACATGATCTATTTGTCCCAATAACTAGTTATCCTCGAGCACTCTAGCCATCCATTCTCTCATCCCAATAAAACATATCAATACAAAAATAACCATAGATAAGTCCAACTAACAAAGGTTGCATCAACATTGAAATAATTTGTGTATATACACTCCACATCTGAGTAATCCCACCACAACAAAATTTATGGCAACCCACACAAATTTATAACTCATAAATCCCAAGCAATAAAATATGTAAATTTATCATCACATCAATAACCTATAAATTAAAATATCAAAGAAGAAATCTTGTACATCTCAAAACTCAAACACCAAATTAACCATAGATCTGATTTTCCAAAAATATCCACAAATGAACTGTAACCATAGCCAAGAAAACAAACAAGAATCTAGGAGCTAAGAACAACCTCCTAACAATGAGCCACATCACCGCCAAACAACCACATGATTATTTCATGCCAATTCTCAAATATACTTGCATATCCATGACACCATCATTTTACTTGTACTCAACTCTCACTATACCAAGACTCCAAGTCTCCAAGCATGTTAATCCATGTCCTAAAACTAGAAGACAACTTGTGTACTTGTAACCATGAAAGTGAAAACTTTGAAAACACTTGTAAACCTATATAGGAAAGAACCAAATCTGCAAATTCTTTGTACCATCATATATGTCTCATGAAAATATGTACTCCCTCAAGTTTTTTCCTCTTGATCCATTTGGATGATCACAAAATTATAGCTCAAACTGCATGCCTTTGCAAGTGATCAAACAAGTATCAAACTCTCTACACAAAAAACTAAATATATACATGATCATCTATGCAGTACACTATAAATTCTCTTCAATTATGTATGCAAAATTTATGTCCAAAACTATGTTTTAGATAAAAAATTGACTTAATGGTCCCTAAATCTAATGAAAATAAAAGTATTAGGGAAATATCTTTCCATTAACTATTGGAAGTTTAAAATCTAACATTGTGGGTAAAAGTTATGCCCATTTAAAAAAAATCCATTTTTCCTTATAAGGGTGGTAGGTGAGTGACCCTCAAGTGGTCCACTAGCAGCCTACCAGTGGTGGTGGCGTGGAAGTGGCATAGCAGTTGAGGTCTCGTGGTGTAATGATAGAGGATAAATTTTCAAATATTTTAAACTTTGATATAATTTTTAATTTATTTCCCCACCATTGGGGATAAGGTTATAGCCTCTCTCAACTAAGGGATGGGACTAGGGGCCTTAGGACTCATCATCCTAGCAGCTACTAGCTAGGCCAATAGGTGTTGGAGAGGGATATCACCCCATATTGGCCCTATTGATCTTGACTATCAACAACAATATAGTTGTTTATGCAAGTGTCTATGTAGGGTACAAGAGGTTCTACAAACCTCCCACCCTATTTAATATTTAGTTTTATTTTTTAATACATATATTTTTTATTTCAATTTTCTATGTAGGGTTTTTTAATTATTTGTATCCTCAATAGATGTTGATAACCTTATTACCATACAACCTAGGGCAAGGGGGATTTCTTTTTTGCATTTTTTCTCAATGATTAAAATAAGGTAAATTTTATATCAATATTCGTTTCTCGACCATCTTGGATTCAATGGTTATGACCATCTTGTCTCAAGATGTCATCTATAAATTTTCCCCTAAAAATCACTCATATAAAGTACATTCAAGAAACCCTTTTGACTAAATAATTTCTAAACCCCAAATCAATAATAAAGCCAGCAAATTTTCAAACCTCAAAACCCCAAATTCGTAAAAAATAAGTTACATGTATTTGTCTCATACCTTGAAATTTCTCAAATATTTCCTGCACTCCCATGGATTCAAATTTTCATGAGATCTACACAAATAAGGGTTATAAAAAACTTGGGAGCTCACACCTCCCAAAACTATGAATAAAGTTATGATACCACTTTTTAGGAAATAAATGAATAATACCTTGAATGTTTATTCCATTTACTACATAACCCCATGAAAAAAAAAGAATGCATGCAAGCTCACATAATAACCATAATACAAAGATCAAACAAACAAGCAACAAGACAACCTTAAAAACATCCACACTTTATATATTATTTAGCAATAAAATATTAAAATGCACTTATAGATTTTCCATGAACACTTATGAAATATCAAGCTCCTCCAATGCACTCTTCATGTGTCTAAGCATGTAACCACACTTCCCATAGCATGCTTCACATACACACTAACAAGAGAAACTCAATACTATGACAACCCACTCACCCAACCAACCTCAATCACTAAACATGTGCTTGATTTTATAGGCTCAAGCTCACACTAATATAACTAAGTGGTAAGATAAAGCCATGCGCCTCAAAACCACGAGTACAAAAAATCATCAACCTATCATTTAGTTTTTCACATAAGTTTTCACATTATTAAAAAAATTCCCAGTTAATTATTTTGTCTCCCGCACATAAAATAACTAATCTAATTTTAGGTACAACTTTAGAAGTGACCACAAATAAATATTTAATGTGGCTAAACACATCTCCTAGAAGCACCACAACTAAATATTTATTTAATTCACATAATAAAATAATCTAATATTATGCAAGATGTACAACACCTATTCCTAACAATCTTTTTTTATCCTATATCATTTCATGACTAATAGAAATTATTGTAAGTAAAAAATTAAATCTTTATATAAATTGAAAAGACAACAAGTACCTAGGAATTAAATTCTCAAGTGTGATTCCACCAACTTGCATTGAAATTGTGATGTGATGGTCATTTAATGTAATCTCAATGGCTAATGCCATGCATTCAATTATAAATAAAACATCAATTAGCTTAAATTTTTTATTGTAATACATGTGTTTTTTCAATAGTATTATCTACTTAATAAATGTGATCTTAATAAGTTTGAGCCTTTATAGAGGATTCTAAAGTGAACAAGAGAGAAGAGACCCATCCAATACAAATAATTACTACCTAAATTTAGAGAGAGTAAGTCTTACACTTCAACAATAATTTTAGAGAATCCCTTAAATTCTTAAGTGAATGTAAATAATTTGCAAAAAGGGAAGTGCATAGACTATTTCCTAGTGTTTGATTATGTAAATTATTTCTTTGATATTATATTAACCAAATAGATAGAAAACATGCAATTAGGGTCCCATGCTAAAATGATAGAAAATTTCCAACATGGAGAAAGTTAAAGGTTTAAAATTTACACTTGGACTTGAATGCCAACACAATATTTGGCACCTCAAGTGTACTATGTCCTGAATTGATCTAGGGTTGTGTGAACAAATTTGATGCAAACACAAAGCTCATAAATCAAAAAAATATTGAGGTAGTGATAAGTGTTTAAAACATAAGTGGGATGATTTAGTTTCCCTAAATTACCTATCCTTTACACTATAGATTCAAGAAATTAAGGAAGACTTGGGAATCCTAACAAATAAATTAAAGTTCTTGAATTAGGAGCTTGGGATAGAAAAATAGAACATGATTCTCTCAGCCCTTCATACCTTAAGAAATTGATTGAGTGATGTTTGAGATGCATGTTTAATATTGACATTCATTTTTACCTTGAACAATGATAGACTAATAAATGACTTCCAACTAGGAGGTATTCACTAGATAAAGACAATCATCCATGGCTATCTCTTGTATTTTAACTCATCAACACCACTGTTGACATGTTGCACTATGAGTTGAGTCATTTCAACTAGACTTTTAGAAACTTCGTTCTTACACACCACCTCATTTAGCAAAACTCTCGATTTTTTCAATCCTTCCTTGTCATGATAATAATAGATGAGTTGATGACTATTAGAACATAATTTAATATAATGTTATAATGAGCTAATGACCCTTATAACATTTATATATGATGATATATGATTATAAAATAGTATATATATTATATACTTTATGAGAAAAATACCATTCAAATAGTTAAGTCTAAAAAATAGTAGATTACTAATTATTAGAAATGGAAATTTTGAATAGATAGGATTGATACCCCCCCTCAATTATTTTTCCACCCCTTATGTTTTATTTGAGGAGGTTCTTTCTCATAGAGAGTATATAAATTCTATCACTATGCACAAGATTATCATTGATCATGTGGAAGTGAGGAAAGGTGATATCTTAAGGTTTGATTTATGTTTTAATAGATCATTATGTAAATATCTTTATAATGAAATGGTGATTTATATTTTTATATTTGCAAAGTTTTCTCCATATATATATTGTATGATGTGTTTAATTTCTATATCGTATAACTCTAATTTTATTTATTTATATTTATTTGTAATGATTAATAATCTAAAATCTTAATTTAAAATGATAGTAAAGAAGATTAAACTACACTAATAATTTTTAAATTAAATTACACAATTGCAGTTGATAGAAATTCTTTGTTTGTTTATTTCCTAAAGATCCTCATCCATACATCTAAATTGATATTATCTAGGACAAAAATTGCTCGCAATAGTCAACCGTTTAAAAAAAGAAAGTTTGAAACATGAGTGGTCCCTTAAATAGGAAGCTCGATTTTCCTCTTGAATGTGACCTTGATTTGAAATATCGATCTTATCAATTGTAACGTGTGATTGATCGTGTTTGCATACTTTCAATCACGAATCTTCGAAAAGTCTTTGCACTGATACCTCTTTATCATTTTGCACCACCATTCAACCTTCCTCGTCGCTCATGGCTGTCGCCAAACCACCTACATTCACACAAAAGTAAAAGAATGAAAATGATATTTAGGGTTTTGAATTTTCTCAGTTTTTTCAGAATGATGAGTTAAAGTTTGTATATGGAAATTGGAATCAATTGATTAATTTTTGAGTTAAAATTTATTTAAGAAATATATTTTATGATATTTTTATTGGGATTCAATTGTGCAGTTCTTTATGTCAAATTCATTGGTTCATGTTTCATGAGTAGTGGTTCATAAGAACTCATCTCTCATGCTAATGAATAATCTACTTAACACTCATTGCATCTAGGTGATGTTCACATAGGTGAAGCATCGGGTCTTCCCGGGAGGTCCCCATCTCAATACTACTCCAACTCAAGTGTGCTTAACCTGTGAGCGTCACCTAGCATTATCACAAGAGATGGGTTCTTGTGAACCATTACTCATGAAACATGGTTCATTTTTTGAACTCAAATTTGTCAATTTAATTTTCAACTTTTCTCAAACTTTGAATATTTGTGAAAGAATCTTGTTGTCATTGTTCTTGTAGGTTCTCAAAACTTTTGTTTACTTGATACCTTTTTTGTAGAGTGGTTTTTAACTTTGTTGTTTGCTCGAGATGTCGACAAAGTTGGTTCAAAAGTTCTCTTGCTCTTCATTTTGGTTAGTTTGCAAGCTTCTAAAAAATCCAATGTAAGTTTGATAAAGTTTCATATTATAAAGTTTCAATTATTGGCTAGTGAGTAGTGTGCAAGTTCATGAAAGGTCCAATAATTTGGATTTTTTTCAAAGTTCTCATTGATGCAATGAGTGATTGTTCAATCAACTTTTTGGTGGGTTTTCAAACTTTCTAACTTATTGAAAGCTAGGATATGCTTCAAAATGTTGATTAATATATAAATTGGGAATTTGTGGGCTCTTTTATATTTTCTTTCATTTTTAAATAAAGAAATTGTTGTTGACACATTGATGCCTTTCATGTGTAGTTCTAGTTACTATTCTTACTACATTAGTAGTTGGAGGTAAGCTTGCATTTTTTTTCATTTTTTGTAATATTTGGAACCATCTAAAATGTTGAATTACCAAATCCTTTAGAGTTACTTTTGTATCCCTCATACCTTTTAATGAGCTACATTTATTAACAATTTTCTTTTCAATTCCTATGCATCGCCGCTTCTTTGAAACATTAGCTCATTTTCTTTAGTTAATTTCAAAACATTCCAAAATGAAATATAAATACCAAGTTTGTGAGTAGTCTACTGCCATTCATAACTTATTGGTTGAGGTTGGAGATATTTATCTTAGACATATTGATGTGGATGAATTTTGGAAAAGAAAGTAAGAACACCTTAGACAATCCAATTCATTTGGCTCATGCGAGTGGATTTCCAAAAGATATTCAATATGTAGACTTAGTTATGGCATGCATCAAATATTACAAAGTAGACACTATAGAAGTTAGAGTTATAGATGACATAGGAGTTTCTAGACTTGATGGTTCAAACATTAGTCTTGTTCAATTGTCTTTAAGAGATTCTTTTGTAGATGTATATGTTTAAACATGAAACCATTATTCTTAGGAAATGAGAGGTACTTGTTTGAATAATATTGCTAAGAATTGGCTAAAGGTTCCCAAGAGGGGGAAATCTCAAATTCCTAGAACCCTATGTAGAGGACATTTTATGGAAGGAGTATATGATATAATAATATTACATTTAATAATCAAGTTAAACTTTCAAGAATATATATAATACATATTGAACTCTGAGGGTCATGGTGTAGGAGGGTGAGAAGGAGTAGGAACGAAAAAATTACAAGAGAGGAGAAGAAATGTTGGAGTGATCTAGTGTTGGAGGATGAATCAGGGAAGAAAAACTCAAATGAAATCCCCTAACAGAAACTGGTTCACATCCCACAATGGGTATTCAAAAATGGCAAATGGGTGGAAAAATGCAACCCCCTCCACAACCGAATAGGGAATTCAAAAATTGAATCTTACAATCAAAGTAGAGACCAGATTGAAATTCAGAATCAGATTGAGCTCCAAAGAAATAAGCAAGGGTGGCTTTTGAATGAACAGAGGCATGGGTGGTTCCAAGAAAATATCCATCAAGGGAAGCCTTCAGATCACAATTGTTGCAACAAAGATAAAGGCAACCTGATGCAGACTAGTACAACTTGGAAGGCCAAGTGACCGGGAAACCCTAACTTGAGAAATAATGGCAAACCAAACCAGCAACTGGGGGAAGAAGTAGAATTTAGAAGAATGAACCAGAGAGATCGTGATCTTAATCAGAAAGAAAATCGGAGGAACTTTCAAAACAAACCAAATGGAGGTTTTGGGCTACGACCTCAGGGGAGAAAACTCTTCCAAATGCCATTGGAAATGATAGAACGGAGAGTGAATCAATTGATGGAGAAAGCTTTGTTCACTAAATAGACGGGTCAGGGATGCCCAAGCGAGGAAATCAAAGCTTGGTGGATAAACAAATTCAAAGATTGGGTAAGCGTAAATCAACTACCAAACTCTTTTTTTCTCATAGAATGTAGTGATCAAGATCTAAAGCTAGAAATCATAGAAGAAAATCCCCTATTTATGAATGGTCATTGTTTTCATTGCCTGAACTAGAGGGTTAACTTTTATCCCCAAAATTACAAATTAAACCAAATCACTGTCTGGATAAAGTTGGTAGATCTTCCCATAGAATTTTGGAATATAGAAGCCATGCTGTGAATAGGTGATGCCCTAGGGGTGTGCTTAGGGGTGAATGAGGATTTCATAAATGGAATATATTGAGTTGAAGCATGCATTCTGGTGGAAATAGAAGAAGGAGTAGGGGTTTATAAGAACCTATAAATTCTAATGAGGTTTGGAAGCTGGCAGCAGGAGATAGAAATCTGGGAAGGAGTTGAACCTAGAAAATATCTTTTCAGAGATTCTTGCCTGGAAGGAACCTCAAATGGAGGAAGTAAGGGTATCACAAGCAAGGAAAAGAGAAGTGAGATTCTTAATCCCTAGGATTCAAGCTCCAAATCAGAAAAACTACCTGGGGATAGCAACAATAAATCAGATCAACAATCCCCAGGAGAAAAACCCCTGCAACCCCTTGGCTTCTCCCCTCCAACTAAGGAAGCTCAGAACAAGGGAACCTTCAGGGAAAAGGAAGCACCCAATTCCCTCATGGAAGGGGCTCAAGAACTCTAGAAGGACATAAAAACTCAACTATGGAAATTTACCAAAGAGGTAGGAAAGTTAGATTCAAAGTCTCAGTTATCTAGGGGGGAAGTGAAAAGGTTGGAGCAATCTGCCATAGTAATCGATATTGTTATTCCTCAAGAGGCTGAAGTTGAAATTTCTCAATCAAAAGGTGAGGAAAGCTTCCATAACTCAGAGGATAAAGATGAATCCTGGGAAGATGTCAAGGTAGGGGAATTTTTGGAGATAAGGCAACTAGAATAATCAAAGTCAAAGATAAATGCACCGAACATAAAGAAAAAATCCAATAAGGGTAGGAAGACAAACAAGGCCAAACTAATGATTGCAGGTAATGCCTCAAGGCAACAAAAACTATTTGTTGGGAAGGAGAACCTCCTTCCTAGAGTAGAATGAGGAACATATCTTGGAATGTTAGGGGCATTAATTCCCCTGACACATGGTGCATGGTCAAGCGCCAAATTGACCAGTCAAAAGTAGATATTGTGCTCATTCAAGAAACAAAATGGAATAAGGAGGAAGGTCAAAAGAGATTGGGTAATTTGAGACAATGGAAAGGCCAATTTAAAGATGTGGTAGGAGTCTCAAGTGCGTTGGGAGTCCTGTGGAACCCCCTATCAGTAGCAAGAGTTGTGGAGAAAGAAGAGGACAATTGACAATTACTCAAGTTCAAGGACCTAAGAAAGAAAAATTCATTCTTTAGTGTTAATGTATATGGACCAATAGCCACAGTAGAAAAAAGACAAGTTTGGGACGAAATAACAAGTGAGTTGGAAACTAGAGGTGGGGAGTTGGAAATAATAGCTGGAGATTTCAATGCAACTTTGAACAATGAAGAGAAGTGCGGTGGGCTAGGAAGGCAAACCCCCATCCAAAAGGATTTTCAAGAATTCATAGACAAAAATCTCCTAAAAGATGTGGAAACCAAGAATAGAATATTCACTTGGTCCAATAGACAGAAAGGCTTTACCAACATAGTAGAAAGACTAGATAGATTCCTCCTATGGGGAGATTGGGATGACCTAGCAACCACCCAAGAAGCCCAAATTCTACCTTTTATAGGGTCAGATCACTTCCCTATCTCACTTACCTTTGGTCAAGATAACCCACCCTTGGGGAGCCCCTTCAAATTTGAGTACATGTGGCTAAGAGATGAACGCTTGCCAAAACTAATTGAGCATTGGTGGAATGAAATCAGGTTTGGGGATAACTCTAATCTATTCAAAATAAGAAAGAAACTGAGTCACATCAAAACCAAGCTCAAAGAATGGAATAAACTCCACTTCAAAAACATATTTTAGGAGAAGGAAAGAGTGGAGCAGGAAATTAAAACTCAAAATGAACATGTAATAGAAAATGGGATGGATGCTGAAGATTTTAAAATTGAAAAGTCTCTAAAGGAAGAACTATCAAAACTATTAAAAAAAGAAAAATGCTACTGGCATCAAAAATCAAGGGAAACATGGTTGAAAGAAGGAGACAAAAACACCAAATTCTTCCACAAATCAACAATTGCCAATAGAAACAAAAACAAAATCTTAGAAATCAAAAAGGCCAACAGTGAAGTGGCACAATCTATAGAGGAGGTCAACAAGGAAGGAATCAACTTATTTGAGGAAATCCTAAATAGGGATTGCCTTGAGAACATGGAAACAAGAGATAAACTACTAAGTGCAATCCCCACAATCATCAATGAAGACCAAAACCTGCACTTATACCAAAATATTCCCTTGGAAGAAGTCGGGAAGGCAGTCTTTCAGATGAACCCAGACATGGCTCCTAACCCAGATGACTTCCCTGTTGGCTTCTTTCAAAAAAATTGGAATATGGTGGGAGAAAATCTTGGAGCAGTAGTAGAGGAATCAAGAATAAAAATGACAATATTGGGAGCTATGAACCACACCTTTCTGGCCCTAATACCCAAAAGAAATGACCCACAATCAATGAGTGATTTCAAGCCAATTTCCCTCTACAACACAATATACAAGGTGATCACCAAGATAATAGCCAATAGGCTCAAGGAAATTTTGAGCGTAGTAATATCTGAAGAACAAAGTGGCTTTGCCCTAGGTAGTTCAATAGTGGAAGGAATAATTATAGCCCATGAAATCCTCCATACTGCAAGAAAAACCAAAAAGGCTTGTATGATAATAAAACTGGATATTCTCAAAGCTTATGACATGGTTGATAGGAAGTTCCTCCTTGAAGTCCTCAAAAAATTTGGCTTTGGGGCTAATTGGATCAATTGGGTTAAAATATGCATCTCCACAACTAAATTATCAGTATTAGTGAACAGGTCTACCCATGGTTTTTTCCCCTCCTCACAAGGGTTGAGACAAGGTGACCCCCTCTCCCCATTCTTGTTTATAATTATGGCATAAGTTATAGGTAGAGGAATTCAAAGTTTGAGCAGGGATAAATGGAAAGGAATCCATGTAGCCAGCGGACTAGAGCCTATGACACACCTCCAATTCACATATGACACAATTCTAATGGGAGAGGCAAGGGTGATAAAAAATTTCTTGGATGATTACTGTAGAGCGTCAGGGCAAAATATCAATTGGGGAAAATTGGAGATGTTCCTTCTAAACAATCAACCAAGCATGTAGTGGGTCTTAGCCAAGATCCTCAATCTGAGATTAGCCTCACTACCAAGGTGGTTCTTGGGGATGCCTCTGTTTGCAGGGATCAACAAAAAATGCTACTAGGAGAACCTAGTGAATAGTTGTAAGACCAAGTTGGGGTCTTGGAAAGGTAAGTGGTTGTCTTCAGTAGGGAGATTATTGATAGTAAATTTAGTTTTCTCAACCATCCCAATCTACTCAATGCATTGCTAAAACTACCTATAGTAGTGGAAGAGGCCCTCACCCAAATCTTTAGGAAATTCCTCTGGTCTAGGATAGGTGATCAAAATAAGTTCCCCCTGTTGGCTTGGGACAAGGTATGCAAGCCCTAGGATGCTAGTGGTGTAGGACTTAGACAACTGCCACTAATGAATCAAGCAATGGGAGCCAGATTGGTATGGGATATTCACACAAAAGGTGAACAAAAGTGGGTCAAAATATTAAGGAGAAAATATCTAGATTCAGATGACCCGATTAGAATACTTACCACATCTAACCCTCCAAGAGGTTTAGCAATTTGGAACTTCATCCTTGATAGTAGGGATATAATTTCTAAGCATGTGAATTGGGAAATCAAAAATGGTGAAAGTGCCTCCTTCTAGAATGACTCCTAGTGTAGGAAACCCCCTATAAGCAATTCACCCAGCCTAGAAATGATAAAGGAGGAAACCACAAGGCTATGGGGGGACAAGATATCAGATTATGGTAGGAAAATTAACAACCAAGGATCTTTTAGCTGGTGCTGGAAAGAATTCCAAACCCTCAACACTCCCCAAGCTTAGAAAGACACTCTATCAAATATCCTAAAAGATAGATTCTTCATCCCAACCAATGAGCAAGACATGATTTGCTAGTGTGGATCTCCATCAGGTACCTGCAAGGTGAGGCTTGGCTACAAGATCAAGGAATTGGCACTGGCAAAACAAGATTGGCCATTCAAACTATTTTGGGGTAGGGAATGCCTCCCCAAGGCTGGGGTATTTGCTTGGTTGGCAAACCAAGGAAGAATCCTCACAATTGATAGAATAGCCACCTTTGGTATTCAAGGCCTATGCAGGTGTATCCTATTCAAATCAAGTGAGGAATAAAAAAATCACCTCCTTTTACAGTGTCTCGTGTCCAATGATTGCTGGAACATAGTAAGGAACAAACTAAATCTACAATGCCCCATGCCAACGGACCTAACATCATGGTTCAAAATGTGGCCTCAAAAAGGTAATAAATATATTTTTGGAGGAATATGGAAGATTACCCCATCCATTGTGATATGGGAAATTTGGAAGGAAAGAAATAGAAGAATCTTCCAAGGAAAGGAGTTGAACAAAGATAGATTCTAGGATAAAATTGAAAGGGCCATAGTAGAAGTGGTCAATGAAGATGCCCGAAACAACTCATCCAAACAAAAAACCTTCACAAATTGGGATGATTGCCCAACCAAAAAACTTAATGGCCTCAAACTGCCGCTAATGTCCGGGAATGGGACAACCCAAGCAACAAAAACCAATAGAACGGAGGTAACTTGGCAGGCTCTGGAACTAGGCTGGACCAAGGTAAATTTTGATGGGGTGGCTCATGCCAATCTAGGACCAGGAGGCATGGGTTGTGTTGCAAGGGACTCTCAAGGAAATTGCATAGCAGAAAAGTCATTGCCACTAGGCACTTGCATGAACAATGAAGCCAAATTCAAAGTAGTGACATTAGGTCTACAATTGGGGATTGACTTGGGAGTACATAAAATACATTTGGAAGGGGATTCAATGATCACAATCAATTCCATCAGGCGTGGCTCTACCCCAAATTGGAAGCTAAATAATCTATTGCAAAACATCAAGCAATTGGCAGACAGGTTCAAAGCCTTCAAAATCAGCCACGTCTATCGAGAAGGTAATGACAAGGTTGATGAGTTGGAAAAGTTGGCATCTAAAATCTCCACTTAGGAAACACCAGTTGATGGTGTCGAAACCTTTTTTCGGTGTTGTATTATCCAAAACGAGAGCGGCTAAATCCCACGAGGAATAAAAGGACAAAATTTGGGGTCTAATCTGATGTGACAAGACTCATCAATAAAAGGCAAGATGCAAATAAATCAAACAAGTTCCAAGGAAAAGGCAAGATTGAGTGGATCTCAACATACTTTTCATTAATCACATCGGGTACCTCCAACAGGGTGTCAAAAAGTTTACATGCTCCAAGTGCCATGATCATAGAAAATTAATCATGAAAACTATTGGCCACTGTAGTTAAAAAAGGCTAGCCTGGGCCATTTAAGCAATATCTTTTCAAGAATAGTGTGTCCGTGCCAAAACCCAAAATATTTGCTTGGTGATAGAAGTAGGTGATAAAGAGATGGAGACTCCACTGGCCCTGGACACCGACAAGCAACAATAAGCCTTCCAAGGGGAAGTGACAGACAAAAGGCTCAATGGGCTACTGGCCTCCTCCCACCCCTTGGTACTCTGGGCAACTAAGAAGGTTGTAGGACTTGAGTTCCTGAAAGCATATCACAAGTTTTGATCCAATTCAAAAATACCATAAATGTTTTTCATGGTGCTCCTCCATATGGGCATGCCAAAGGAAATTGCAAAGATACTGACCTAGATGGTCTTCATCCACGCTTGGCTGGGAGAAATTGATGTGGTCCTGGACAATGTGGACGAGAATAACCTCATCCCAATGCCCTAGAACTACAACATGTTGAGCATGCGAGGAAGAGAGGTCATGAAATTCCATCTAGTCAAGACAATTGATCCAGAAGGGTTTGAAAAAAGATGGGATGAAAGGGACTGGAGCATCACCTTCCTGCTTAGAGTGGCCAAGCTAACCACCAACCAACCTCGTGGCTGGGTAATGCATTATGTGAAAAATGAAGGGTTGGTAGAGGAGTTAGCCTTGGGAGCCTCTGGTGGTGCACACTAAAGGGATTGTTGTTAATTCTATCTAGTATGTTTTCTGAAAGTTTCAATGGTATGCATCAAGATCTGAGAAAGTTATGAAGTTCTACATGTCTACAGTTATTTAGTTACTATAGTAGGTGTTCTTGGAAGAAGAGGATGAAATTATGGAAATTTTAGTTGTTGCGCATGTACCTATGACATTCATGGATGAGTTTAGATTGCTCTCTATCCCTGTTGTACGATCACATTGATCAAAGTGTTCGTGATCAAATATTTTCCGATGTGTGCTTGAGTTTTCATGTTCTTGGCCGACATAATGTTGGTAGCATGTTGCAGATCCATGAGGATTAATATTTTACTATTTGGCATGTTTGAAGGTGTTTGTTTGGGTCCTCACTATATTGTGACTAACTTGTGTTGGTGCACATTAAGATTTATTCATGTATTGAGACCGATAGTTCTAATTTATTCTTTATTTGTGGTCGATTGAAAAGTTGATGTAAATTCATGTAGCAGATATATAAGAGTGGTTGTTTTCCTTATTTTGACGTATGCTCGGTATGTGCAAGTGGTGTACATGTGCAAATAAAGTTCAAATCATTCAAGAGTAGAGAAGAGTGTGGAAGAGTGTGTAGAAGTTTTTGTGTGCCTAACTAGAATTGTAATCAGGCTTTTGTAGAAGCTAATTTCTCAGTTCAACCTCATCAGATGGATTTAATTTGATTATTGTATGTAAGGTAGTGAGCCTTCCTCTAAGCAGTGTTCTCTAGGAAGTGACACCTGAATGCAAGTGCATTCCTTTTCATTCTTCATTATCCTTCTAATAGGGTATAATCTTGTGGACTAACATCCACTGTGGTTTTTCCCCTAACAGGGTTTCCACGTATAAAATCTTGGTGTTCATGTGTCTCTAATGTGTTATTTATTTATGCTTGCACTACTAATTATCAGATCTGAGATTTAAGGTTGATTAATGTTGAATAAGATTGATTTTGGTATCAACTGTTTCACCCCCCCTCTCAGTTGTCTATCCTTTTTCTTCCAACAGCTCATATGTGTTTTGAAACACTTAGGTAAACCTAATACATAAGGAAAGGTATAGGAGAGTCATATGAAACCATATAGAGTGCAAAATCAGAAAATAGAACCACACAAAAAACAAAAAAATAGGTTTGTGATCCAAATTTGGATGAAACTTAGCAAGTCTAGGGAACAATACACCTAAGAATGGAAATTTATTTTTACCAAATTCAAAATTTGGATATGCTCTACATTGTTTACATATCTTATTCTGTGACTATGCATATCTGCGAGTAAATATTTTTTTAGAAATTGATAGAAATATGATTTTGCAAAAGGAAAGATAACTATTCAAACAATTTTCAAATTTTTGAACCAATGAATACAATTGAAAATGCAATTTGCAGACTATAAAGTAGAAAAATTGAATGATCCTAACCTGACAAATCTGAATTTTTTTTTTTTTTTAGGTTTTTGTAACAACAATGCACTTTTCCTCTTTTTCACTATATGCAAATGTCTAAATGAATTCTTTGAACTTTTAGATTTGATATGACCTAATGCATATTTACCAATGCGAGAATGAATTAAGTTTACTTTGCAATGACTGAAATCAACCCTATATGTCTTTTGGATGTGAAATATAATGCAATTTCTTTTAGCTTTTCAATGATTTTTATGATGAACGCGCAAGCCTAAATGATGAATTCAAATGACTTAAGATCTAATTCATATTTGAAAATGATATATTTCATATTTTAGAAGGTCTAAAATGTAAAAAAGAATTGGGTTCACCAAAATGTTTGATTGGGAAAAGGAATCACACTCTTCCCAATTCGATTAGAAGGATGAGAAATTATCTCAAATCCACTTGACTAAAAAAAGGTCTAAAATGAAGAGCTAGAATGGTGGATTAGGGTTCTAATCCCTATGGTGAAAATATGGTTGGAACTATAATGTGTTGATGTGATAATGATTTGGATGATTTCTAATTAATTAATTTTGAATGATGCAACAAAATGACTATATAAGTTCTATGAAATTACAACAGTCTGTTATGAATTTTGATAAAGTAAATGCAATCAGATAAAAATACGATCCAAAAATGTAAAAGGAAAGATTAAAGGAACCTATGATTAAAACATTGAGCTTTAATTATCTGGTCTAGGGTGTAGTGTACCCTAGATTTTCCACCTTTGCTAGATCTGAAAGTGCATGCCTAAGGTTGGTAGTTTGTAGCTTCTATCCTCTATGTCTCATAGTTGGAACTTTGTTTATTGATGAGAAAATCTAGTTTCTATGACTTGACAACTTGTAGGGTTTAAGTGCATGAATGAATAAAGAGCTTTAAATCCTCCTCTAATTCACTTTAGATCTGCAACCTACACACATGAAAAGAGGGTAAGGGTTGTACCATACAAGGGCTTGCCTATGTAAAACCTTATGTTGGTCTTCCTACCTCCACAATGGAAAATTATGATATAAAAGAGATCTTATCCTTGGTTGGATAGAGGCTAATGACATAAGTAATGAATTAACAAATTTCTGAAAATCACCACTCAAATTCAATATCCTTGATGGATTTAAGTCACACTCATCACCTTCAAGAATGTATTGTTGCTAGACTTGAATTGATTCGAATACCTACAAGTGTTAGTTCTCATAAATAAAATGCATGCAAAACATGAACACAACTTACATAAGATATGACATAATTCTTGAATAATGAAATGTTGGAATAATCTTGATAATTCTACTCTTGAGTGCTCTTGAAATTATTTTTGAAGTATTCTTGCTCAATAGTTTTTCTCCTTTATTGCTTAATCTTTCAAGTGTTGTAAATACCTTGTATTTATATACAGTTCTTCTAATTTCCTAAAAATAAAATGTTGATAGATAATAATTGAAATTGGAAATGCAAACAATAAATCAATCACATTGACATATTAAAACTTGGAGCCAAAAATGTTGGTCAAATTCCTACTTTTTAGGGATCGAAAATGTTGGGGGTAAAATAATACAAAATATTAAATGCATAATTTGATTTCCCATGTTTGATTTTCCAATAGTGTTTATGAAATGGGTGATTATTGTATAATTAGATTCATGCACATATGAGGGCGTAAAACCTTATGTTAAATTATTAAGGGTGATAATTTTTGATGCTACAAGTAATAAAAAAAAGGAAAAAGTAGGAAATAGAACTAGAAAGTGCAGACATAAAATAAACTAGCATTCAAATTTCAGGTTGAATTGGTAGGATAGTGGTATTGGGCACCCTAGTCCAAAAGTGCTAATTTTTAGGGTTTTAGAGTTGGTGAAAACCTAGATCCAAATTTTGAAAATTTTCCAATAATATGTATTTCCCTAATTTGATGATGAGAGGTACATGAATCCTTGAATTAGGGTTTTAAAGCTTGGAGATCTCAAAATCCACTTCAATCAACTTTAAAAATACAACCTACAAGAAGGACAAGGGGAGAAGGGTTGTGCCATGTAGGGGATTGCCTTGGTCAAACCTTGTTTTGGTGTTTCCACATCCACAAATGCATGTGATTATAATGATATAAATCACTTTCGCAAAGGGGTGAAAAATCAAACAAATAAAAATGAATGATAAATAACATATATGTAACTTACCACTCAAATTTGAATTCCTTGTTGGACTAAATTCATTTTCTCATCATATACAAGGGTTCTTGGAGATATTGCATGTGTTAGTTCTCATAAAACTAATAAACATAAATATAAACATGAAACACATTACAATACATGAACACATTACAATACATGAACATGAATTTTCTAATATGTTGCATGTTTTTAAATGATTGTAACTGTGATGCAAATATTTTTCATATTCTACTCTTAATGTTGCATTAAGTGTCTTTAAGATGCTAGAGAGATATTCAAAATTTCATAGATTTCTTAGGTGTTCAAATTGAGGGAAAAAAATATTTATGTGAGTTTAAAAATATTTCATGCTAACCATTAAGATAAGATGATAATTGATTTGAATTATTAAACATATTGAGGCTGACATTAAGATATGAGATTTAAGGCTTGATTAGGTGGGATAGGTGCACTAGGATCCCAAGTCCAACCCTTTTTAACTCTTCAAAAATCCATTAGATAAATATTTAATTTAATTTATCAAATTTAACTCAATTTTCCAAAAACAACAATTGAATTGATAAATTATAAGAATAATTAGTCACATGAACTTAAGAGGGTACCAAACCTAGTGTGAAATTATTAAGGGTGAAAATTTATGACAATACAATTAGCCCCCACTTTAGTGAGGGTATATAATTATGCTCATACACTAAATTATAGAGAATTCTAAGAGTCATTTTGTCAAAACACTAAGGAGGAAAAATAATGCTAAACTAGGAGATGTGATAGCCTCTAGGCTAAGGATCCTCTCGAACAATAATGTTGAGATAAGAGGAATACACACATAATAAGACACAATGCGAAAAACATATAGTAATCCATAAAGCATACACAGAGAAACCATGATGCAAAAACTAAGCATATACAAAGCAGATACAAAGAAAACACAAAGTATATATGGAGCATATATGAAGAAAACATGAAGAAAAGATGATGCAAACATGAGAAAAATATGGAGCATACAGAACTCATATGAAAAAAACACAAAACATACAAAGGTAAACAAATATATGAAAGGTATGGTGTCATGGACGAGGATGATCCCCAAATTATTACTAGGATCCATACTAGAGATGGCATCCATAAGTCACAAGCTAGCAAAGTATGAAATTTTCTAGGTTGCTCATGAATAAGTGGAAGCAGGTCATAGGCTAGTGAAGTCTTATATTCACTAGGTTCGATCCTCAAAATAAATAACACAAGCAAGTGAAGTCTAATATTCACTAGGCGAGCTCAACAAGTAAGAAATAAAAAAACATGCTAGTTAAGTCCACTATTCACTAGGTGAGTTTCATGTTAATAATATTAGAAATTATAGGCCAAGAAAAACATGTTGTTTGCTAGGTAACTCCAATAAAAGGATACAAAGATGATCAATATTTTGTGATAGCATCACCAAGTTTGTGATGTGTGAACCAAGTGAAGAACATAGTGAAATGTTTTCCCCCACCTCAAAGTAATTGCTAATGCCAACTGGGAAAAATTTTGTTTAAGGTAGAAAGAGTGATATTTGTAAAATGAGAAATTTCAATAGCCATATTCCATTTATGATGTCTCAAAATCCATGTCATGACATGAGCTTTCCTCTAAGGATAAAAGTCACAACTTGACGAAAAGTAATAGCACATGAGGGATCCAATTTTATTGGTTTAGTATGATAGATATTATATATCAAAATTATCATTTGAATTAACATCATTACCCAAATATTTTGGAACAACCAATAGAATGGAAGAATAGTCCATGAAAATAAATAAAAATTAATCATTTTAGGTCAACATGGAAGAGACTTGAATGTCCCAATTCTTTGCATCATCCCCAAAAGGCGTAAAAGGTGTATTTATGACCAATAGAAGAATACAGATACAAATAGAGTAATTTCACAACATATTTGTTCTCTTTTTATCATTGTTCCAATGAGAACATCAAGGGTCATCCAAAAAGAAGTAACAAATAAAAATACACACCAAGAAATACATTACGAAGAGTGACAATATACGCAAACATAATACAAAGAAAAAGGGTATAACAAATAGTGAGATGATCTATAATAGATTATATACATCCCAATCTTTCTCTTCATATAGAGATGGTAGACAAAATGCTAGAGGTACTACAAGTGTAGTACAAGGAGAGACACTAGGTTCAACACTTGGTGGATCACTCACTATAGAAGAATCATCATGCATGCCCCCAAAAGCTAAGTTCATTGATTCCACAAAGATAAGCGACAATTATTTGTGATTTTACATTGGTTCATCCATGTTATCATCAAAAATAGAGTCAAAATATACCACAATTGGTGTTATGGTAGTGCTACTAGCATGATCACAAGCACTATAAATTGGTTTTGGAAGATGGATAGAATAATCTTGTGGACTACATGGTTGTGATAGTGATAAGATTTCTAGTTTTTGGCTTGGTTGAAAAACATAAGGTTTAAAATTTTGTTGCATGGGAGAGGGATCTTTAAGTGATGATTCAAAACCTTTCAACAAGTTGGTGAGTCATAGCATGACGGTGTCTCCTATGTTATTTACCATTTTTATTTTGTTGTGTATGAGCTTGAGCTTGTGCAAGGGGAGCTCGGGTGTCTTCTACATTGGTTTTTTTCTTCCTTTGTAGGAGGAATTGATGGAACCACTAAAGGTTGAAAGATAACAAGATAGGATGTTAAACCATGTCAAAAATATTTAGGGGAGATGCTAGACACATTCCAACAATCACTCCCTCAATTTTACCCATGGGGATTCAAACTCATGACTGTACTTTGATACCACTTATTGGGAGTTGAGTTGGCCATTTTTCCCAAAAGGCACAGTTATTCAAGAATTTGCTACCATCCTAGTTAAGGACCAATGGGAGGATGTTAAACCATGTCACAAATCTTGAGGGGAGATGATGGAAATGTTTCAAAAAAATAAATTATGTAAGATATTGTGGATGGAGAGAGCTCATATTGGTCCACAAGACCCAGATTATCATCATAGATATAGCTAGGGATATATGCATGCACTAAAAATATCTTACCAAGGAGCACCAAAGGTTTGACTAGGGTAAATCATATTTTAAATGGAATTACTCACGAGTAACTTTAGTTGGAAAGATTCTTCCCTCGCACCACACTAAGTGAAGGCAAAAATATATTGGGCTAGGATAAACAAGGTTTCTATGGATTCCTCAAAATATCTTAAGGGTATATGAGGAAAAATCCATAGATGAAAGGTAAAATTTCCAAATGGCTAGGAGGAAATGGATAATGTCTTGGGGGCTTAGCCAAGATTTAAAATATTTCTACTTCCAAGATGGGTGTCTTTCAATCTAACCCTTGGTATTTATACTATATTAGAACAAGAGAGTTGGAGTCATTCCCTAGGGTGAAAAAATCCCTAGGAAGTCCAATAGAGGGAATTGTTGGGAAATGGGTGTCTCAACCTTGCTACATATTTCTCGTAATAGTTATTTTTATTTAATATTCTCTATAGTTGTTACACATTGTCGGTGCATTGAAACTTGGTTTATTAGTTGTCATACCATGCACATGTGATAGTATATCATGAAAGGGTTATTTTTAGAGATTCTATGATAGATTTAATGGCATTTGTAAGGATCAAAAATAGGGGTTTTCATTTTGGACGTGAGAGTTAATTTTTAGATTGGAATCTTGGTGGAGAAGCTAAGCACATGGTTTTGTAAACTATTGGTAGTTTCTTTTATAGCCAAAAGTCTATAAATTGAAGGCTTGACGAGTAGTTTATGTGGTGAGTTTGCAAGTACTCTTATGCTGCTAGAATGCTGCCAGAATTATTTCAAAATTGTTTACTGATTATACTCTCGTAAAAGAATTTCTTTGCAAGTGTAAGTAATCTTGTTGTTGGATTTGAAATACATTGAGCAGGGTTTGGAGTGTGGGGTTTTTCACCCGAAAGCATTTTCACCACGTATATCTGGTGTTTGTGTTAATTGTTTATTTTCTTGTTATGAATGTGTTTCTGGAATTTCTATAACTTTTTGATCAAGTTTTATAAGTTTTGCATAATATCTCTTCTCAAGATTGGCATAGGAAATTGTTTTCTCTACTCTAATTTCCTTACAAGTGGTATCAAATCTTGATCACCTTTGGTTTCAATTGTGGGTTTGTTGGGTTTTTGAGCTAATCAAGGTTTGAGTGGGAGCTTGTGGAGAGGATTCTTTGTGATCTTGTTGCAGATATATTTCTCAAATGGCAAGCATATCTGGGAGGATTGAGGTAGAGAAGTTTTTGGTACTAACTTTGAAATGTGGAAGTTGAAGCTGAAGATGGAAGATCCATCGATTCATCAAGATCTATGGGATGTAGTGGATGCAAATGTCCAAAGGCCTATGGATGCAACTTTGACTATAAAATATGATGTAATGGATAGAAAATCTAAAGGTCTCATTAGACTATATCTTGAAAACTCAATCATGATAAATGTACATTGAGAACCCACTTTGAAGGATATTTGGAAGAAGTTGGGTGAGATATACCAAGCCAAATCTCTAGTAAAAAATATTTTCTTGAGGAAGAAGTTGTATTACTTGAGAACGAAAGAAGGTGGATGAATTTTTGAGCATCTGGAAACATTCAATATGTTGGTAATTCAGTTGACCTCAGTTGGGGTTAAGATGGATGAAGAAGAAAGGTGACAAAATTTATTGTGTTCATTGTCAGATTCATGGGACACTCTAGCCATGGCCATTGGGAGCACTTTTGTCATATTTAAGATGGAGGACATTGTTGGTTCTCTATTCTCTGAAGAGATGAGAAGGAAGGTCTCTTTGAATGCCAAAGTGGCTTTGTGTGTTTGAGGAAGACAAAAATAATGAGGCAAAGATGAGAAGCAGCGTGGCCATTCCAAGTCCAAAAATAAAGGGAGATCAAAATCTCTTGGTAAGTCCAAAGTAATATGCAAGAATTGTGGCAAACCTAGACACTTTCGAAAGGATTGCAAATAAGAGAAGAAAAAGAATAAGAAGAAGCAAGATTCTAATTCTAAGTCTATAAAGGATGATGAATATGCCTTTATTGCAGCCTTGGCCACTCGTGTAGGTGATAATGTATGGTTGATAGACTCAAGTGCATCTTTCCACATGACTCCTAACAAAAAATGGTTTAGTAAGTATGAAAACTATGATGGTGGTAAGGTGTATTTGGGTGATGATTCTTTCCTTGATATTGTTGGCCATGGTAGTATTCATGTGAAGTTTACTAATGGTAGAGTTAGATGATTTGATGGTATCTTGCATATCCCAGGACTAGCAAGAAATTTATTATCTATTAGCAAGAAATTTATTATCTATTAGCAAGCTAATAGATGCGGGTGTGAATGTACAATTTTCTGAAGTAGGTATGAAAATGGTGAGAGGTGCTATGGTGATAGCGAGAGGAAGTAGATTGGGTAAATTGTACCAGCTTGATGTATGCATAGTTGAATGCAATAAAACTTTTGATAAGATTAAGCCAAAAGCTACTTCACTAAAAATAGAGATGGTTTCCTCTTTTGTAGATGGTCATGGCTCTTGGGTACCCAAGGGTGATTTTTATATTGAATCAAAGTTTCCTACAGAGAAGACCATGTTATGGCACCAAAGGCTTGGCCACATTGGGGAGAAGGGTTTAAAAACCCTAAAAAATAAGAACCTCGTTGAGGGGTTGAATGATTGTAATCTAGAGTTTGATTTATGTGAACATTGTATTTATGGAAAATAGAGTTGCGTTTAGTTTTACTCATCTTCTCATAAGTCTTCACGTATCCTAGATCTGATTCATTTTGGTGTATTTGGTTCTGTTGATATTGTTTGCATTGGTAAATCAGTTTATTATGTTACTTTCAGTGATGCTTTTAGTAGGAGAACATGGGTGTATTTTTTAAAGAGTAAATCTAAATTCTTTAGTAATTTTAAGGAGTTCAAGGATATGGTAGAAACTCATACTAGAAAAAAATTTAAATTTTTGAGGATTGACAATGGCGGTGAGTACTATTCTGCAAAATTTGATAGATTTTGTACAGATTACGGGATTAAAAGAAAAAAGATAACTTTGTATTCTCCACAACAGAATGGAGTTGCAGAAAGAATGAACAAAACATTGATGGAGAAGGCTAGGAGCATGTTGAGTGGAGCTGGTCTAGAACACAAATTTTGGACTGAAGTTGTTGCCACTGCTTGTTATTTGATTAATAGATCTCCTACATCAATGCTTGTTGATAAAACACCAATGGAGGCTTGGTCAGGGAAAAATTATTCCGTTAGACATTTGAGAGTTTTTGGTTGTGAGGCATATGTACATATGCCTAAGGAGAACAGAAAAAAAATGGATTCTAAGGCTATCAAATGTATCTTCATTGACTACAACTATGGTGTGAAAGGATACAAGATTTGGGACCCTATTGCACAAAAGGTAATTTATTCCAAAAGTGTTATTTTTAGAGAGTCTAAATATTCTCCTATTAATTTTGAGCCAGAATAGCATAAAGAAATTGAACAAAAAAAGGATGTGGTTCAAATTCCTTCTACGCCTGAGGAAGTTGAATTAAGACCCCAAAATAGACAAGAAGTTGAGGAGACATCATCAAGTTCTGAATCTTCAGAAGAGGAGGAAGAAGTGGAAGAACCTCCACCTCAACTTTTTCGAAGGTCTACAAGGAAAAGGCAACCACCTGATGATTGGAAGTGTATATTTTATTTGAGTATTAACATTGATGAACCAAGATCTGTGCAAGAGGATTTGAGTATGAATGATGCAAAGTCTTGGAAAATAGCCATGGATGAAGAGATGGAAGCTCTCAAAAGGAATGATATATGAGACCTTGTACCATTTCCTGAAGGTCAGAAACTTGTTGGATGTAAATGGGTGTTTAAGAAAAAGATTGGTTCAGATGGAAATGTTGAAAAGTATAAGACATGATTGGTTGCGAAGGGATACTCTCAAGTTAAGGGTATTGATTACAGTGAGATATTTTCTCCTATTTCTAAAATGAAATCTATTGTGTTTTTATTATCTATTGCAGCAACTTATGATCTAGAGGTGGAACAAATGGATGTGAAAACTATGTTCCTTCATGGTGATTTGGAGGAAGAAATTTATATGGCATAGCTAGAGCACTATGTGGTAAAAGGTAAAAGAAATTCGGTTTGTAAGTTAAAGAAATATGTGTATGGCCTTAAATAAATTCCTAGGATGTGGTACCAAAATTTTGATACATATGTGTTGAGTTTGGGATTTGTGCAGTCTAAATATGATCACTATGTATATTTTAAATCTGATGGTGATTGTTTCCTGGTAATTAGTTTATATATTGATGACATGTTGTTTATTGGGAAATGAAAAGGTTTGATTGCAGAATTGAAATCTTAGCTCTCTATGAAATTTGAAATGAAAGATCTTGGTGTATCAAAAAACATAATTGGGATGGAGATCTTAGAAGAGATCATGAGAACAAAAAGTTATGGCTTAGCTAGAGTAAGTATGTATTTTTTTTTTTGCAAAGGTTCAACATGCAAGATTGTAAACCACTTTGTGTTCCTATTACATTTGGAATAGAGATCTTTATTTCACAATGTCTTGCATCCTCATCAGAGATGGAAGACATGAGCAGAGTGCCTTACTAGAGTGTAGTTGAAAGGTTAATGTATGCTATGGTCTGTACACAACCAACCATTTCCCAAGGAGTGGGAGTTCTTTCTTGTTTTATGTTTAATCCTGGAAGAGTGCATTGGGATGTAGTTAAGAGGGTCTCTAGATATTTGTGAGGTACAATAGAATACTCTATATGTTTTCATGGCATAGGAGATCAACATTCCCTAAGTATTCATGGTTTTTTGGATTCAAATTAGGCTGGTGATGTCTATAGCAGAAGGTCCACCAGTGCATATGTTTTTACTCTTAATGGTGGTGCAATCAGTTGGATGAGCAAGTGACAGGCTATGGTCACTTTTTCCAATACTGAGGTGGAGTATATGGTAGCTACTCATGCCTGTAAAGAAGCCATTTGGCTAAAGAATTTTTGTTTGGATATTGGATTTAAACAAGGTGCAGTTACACTTTATTGCGACAATCAGAGTGCAATCTTCCTTGAGAAGAACCCAAATTTTCATGCTAGGACCAAACACATTGATGTTCAGTATCACTTCATGAGAGATATGGTCAAGGATGGTAGGGTGAAGCTGGAAAAGGTAGAGACAGTGGAAAATGTTGCAGATGCATTAACTAAGCCATTGAGCATAACAAAATTCAAGTGGTGTTTCGAGTCTATGGGAATTTTGGCCCCTAGCAGTTGATCCATGATGGTATATTTTCATTGGCCTTGCAAGGTATTCGACAAGTGGCATAATGTTGGGAAATGAGGTCTCAACCTTGCTACATATTTCTCATAATAGTTATTTTTATTTAATATTCTCTACAGTTGTTACACACTGTTGATGCATTGAAAATTGGTTTATTATTTTTCATAAGATGCCCATGTGATAGTATATCATGGAAGGGTTATTTTTAGAGATTCTATGATAAATTATTAGGGGTTTTCATTTTGGATGTGAGAGCTTATTTTTAGATTGGAATCTTGGTGGAGAAGCTAAGCACATGGTTTTGTAAACCACTAGCAGTCTCTTGTATAGCCATAAGTCTATAAATTGAATGCTTGAGGAGTATTTTATGTGGTGAGTTTGTAAGTACTATTATGTTGTTGGAATGCTACAAGAATTCTTTTAAAATTGTTTTTTGATTAGGGGAAAAATAGGTTTTGAAGGGACCCACAACCCTATCAAAGGAGAAAGTGTTGCATTAGAGATAAAACATATACCAACAATATCCAATAAAAAACAACATTAAGAATACAACAAGACAAACAAGCTGCACAAGGGAAAGCAAGGGCCAAAACCCTTAACCGAATACAAACATGTTTTTACCTAAGACCTTAAACCCAAAGGTTTTGAAGGGACCTTAAACCCTCAACCAAGTTTTTCCAGGACCTAGAACCCAAAAGATATCCATCATCAAGTTTTTTTAGGGACCTTAAACCCACAAAATCCAAACTCCCCACCTCAATAGGGTAGTTAGAAATCAGAATAGAGCATTGAAAAACAACATTCGTCACCTAGAACTTATCTACCCGAGACTCCAACCCAACCTCTACCTCAATAAGAGAAGGCTCCCCTCTATAGGAGAGGATGAAATGAAAAACTTTGCCATCAGAGAAAGAATTTCCAACCAGGACTACAACACCCCACTCCACCTCAATAGGAGAGGTCTCTGCCTCAGAAGGAGCAATCTTCACCTCAATAGAAGAAAACCATTGTGGAACCAAAAAGAAAGCACCAATCCTCGAAGAAAGGAAAGACCTAACATCCTTTGGAAAAGAAGCAAATAGGAGCCAAGAAGAAGTAAGGGAGAGCATTTCAACCATAAACCAAGAGAAGAGGAATAATTGAGCAAAGACTAGAAGCTCAGAAGTCAGGGCCATTAAAAATGGAACATAAAGCGACCCAACCCACATCACAACAATCTGCAATAGGAACACCACCGAACCAAACTGCACTAACTGAAGGAAATCCACCTCAAAAACCAGCAGCAAGTCCTCCAATAGAAATACAAACCCCTTCCACAAATGAGATAGTAAGGAATGAAAAGGGCACCAAACCACCCACTCTCTTAAAGGACAACTTATGCCCTCCAACCAAACATTTCCAGCAGAAAAATGGAGGGAAAAGGACCACTCCACAACAACCTCCATAATAGATAAAACTTTGAAGCCCAACCTCTTAAGGCCCACCAACCCCATGACAACCAAGAGCTGCCAGGGAAACTGAGAAAACAAAATGCCAGAGAGAAAACACCCAAACCCCAAATGAAAGAGACACTCCCATCAAGAAAAGATCCATTCACAACACCACTGACTAGGAGTCTCCAAAATCAAACAAAATATTACCAACATAAGGGTAAATGCACAAAGTTGGGTCCACGAAACGTGGAAGTTTTTGCCTTAGTTGAAAAAATGAAATCGGTTAAGCAAAAACAGGATCTAGATTTTTAAGAACGGGATCTCGAGCCTGAATCTAAAATGGGTTCCCACTTTTTAAAAAATGGGATCCCATTTGCTAGAGGGTCCCAAACTGGTAGAGAGGAAATGAGATCCTGGTTTGTAAAAAAAGGGGATCTCGTATTTTAAAAAACGAGATCCTGTATTTTAAAAAAGGGATCTCGTTTAAAACGGGATCTCGTTTAAAAAGGGATCTCGTAATTTAAAATATGGGATCCCATTTTTTAAAATTTCCAAAATGGGAGATCCCGTTTTGGAAATTTTCCAAAAATGGAAATTTTTCAATTTTCGATTTTCAAAAGCGGGATCCCGCTTTACAAAATGGGATCCCATTTTGTAAAAGCATAAAAAATGATTTTTTAATAAATTTTTAAAATTTCAAATTGATTTTGTTTTGTGGTTGAGTTTTTGCCTCGGATTTGGGTTCGAGAAAAGGATTGGGAGTCTGAACCTAGGCCTTCAACCTAGTTTGACCTGCAAGTTGAAGGTTCTAACAATGTCAAAGAAAAATACCGAGTTTGGACATATGGCTGACGACTTCTTTTGTAGAATTTTTTGACGAAATTAAAACCCATTTTAGATGAGACAATGTAGATTCCAAATATGTAATTTTTTTTTACAATTGGATTATGTTTTCTATTTTTCAATTAATTTCTGATGAAATTGGTCCATAAACTTTAAGTATCAGAATTTTTTACTATATTAATAACTTTTGATCAACATAACATTTTGACAAACGGATTGGACAAGGGCAAACTTCAGACAATTCTTTTCAATTTTAATTTTAATTTTTTGCAAAAAATGATAAGTTTAGGTCATCTTATGTGTGTTGTACACGACAATTTTTCTAAACGTCAAATATGCCTGATAAAAAATTAACAAAAAAAAAAAATTCAATAAAAAATTACGAAAAAATATCGAGGGCATGCTTCAATGAGTCACAAGTCTTTTCCCAAAAGGATTTATAAAAATATGATAATTTAAGTCAAAATATGGATGTTGTACACGTGCATGGTATGGTAAAAAAAACCTTTTAAATAGTGGTTTTAAAAAAAGCCTATTGAAACTGAATTTGTACAATCTGGGTATTGAAATAAATTGCATATTTGGAAACTAGACTCTGAGTACTACATTTAATGATCAGTGACTTGTTTGAAGATTTCATCTCTAAGTGTTTCAAATTTTAAGGTCAAATGTGTCAAACTCTGAAAATCAGGGAAAACACTTCCACTTTTTGGCCAAAAAGTGGACTCAACTTCTTGCCAACACCCACAAGCCGGTCAGTACTTGAAGAGGATGGAAAGATCCTTGAGCTCCACAAGCCATCATGAGAGAACAAGCAGCCAACAAACCATACAAGCAGAAGAAAACATAAAACACCTCTTGGAAGCTCCAAAAGAATCCCATCAAGTAGAATCTCCCAATCGTCAACATCATGAGAAAGGGAAAGAACAAAATCCCTCTAGAACACTAAAGAACCAACAACGCCCTTAACAATGCCCACAACAGGGTCTCCAGCCGCCACACCCGCACCCAGAGTCAAAAATTCCTTCCTGTATAACACAACCAATGAACCAACATGATGAGCATAGGAGGTAGGCCATCAAAGACCAACCACTCCCCCCATAACACTTCCCACTTCATTCGCTTCTTCCCCCTTGCCTTCATCACCTGCTTCCTCCTTAGAATTCAAAACATGCCCCTCGTGCCCACTCCCGCTCAATGCCATTCTTCCAAGATAAATGATTGTCGTTTCTAATTCTTTCAAAATTGTTTACTGATTATACTCCTGTAAAATACTTTCTCTATAAGTGTATTTAATCTTGTTGTTGGATTTGAAATACATTGAGCAAGCTTTGGAGTGTGGGGTTTTTCACCCGAAAGTTTTTTTCCCACACATATCTGGTGTTTGTGTTAATTGTTTATTTTCTTGTTATGAATGTGTTGTTGGAATTTTTGTAAGTTTTTGATCAAGTTTTATAAGCTTTTCATAATATCTCTTCTCAATATTGGCGTAGGAAATTGTTTCTGCTACTCTAATTTCCTTACATGAATGATCCAAGTATTTTTTTGTCACCCAAGATTGCATGAAGCACAAGGGGAGAGCATATAAACATTGGGTTTCTTTGAATAAAAATAAAAATAAAAGAGAGTAAGTGATTTATTTTATCCTCAAGATCACATGATTGCATAAGAAGAGAACATGCACACACATCACCTAAATAAACTACAAACAAATTTATCTCTCCACTACTCTAATTTTAGTGAAACTTAAATCTTATGGAAAATGTTAAGCCTTGGACAAACATAGTTGCAACATAGATATGTCAATAGTTTCATTAAAAAAAATATTAGACTAGAATGAAGATGGATACACTCAAAGAAGATTATCAATAAAAATGGGTTATGGGTTTTTTGTTATACATATCTTATTTTCAAAGGATCTTAGTTTTTTAATCCTTTTTTCCTTCAATCCCTTGTTCTAGAAATTGTGGGTCTTCATATATTACTTGTTTAGTTGATGTAATGATATATTTTTAGCTACCATTTTGAAAATTTCAACTCTTTCCAATACTTGCAAAAAAATGTAAATTCAATTGTGTCCTTAACCTAAAATAAGTGATAAAAAGGAATGTCTATGCAACACATGTTTAAATTTATACATGATAACTGAAGTGTTGATCTAGTTATTGATTAAGCACATCCAACCACCTAAAGGTAATCAATCAAAATAGTGATCAATTAAAATATGGTGATTTAAAAAATAAATTTATTTCAAAAAAATAAATTCAAGACAAAGTAATTATTTCAAGAATCCATAAAAGATGGGCTTATAGTCACATCATGGATAATTTTGTTAATAAATAAATGCATAATACCCAGAATGTTTAATCCATTACTTACATAACCCCATGAGAGAAAATAATGCATGCAAGCTTACAAAATAACCATAATACAAAGATAAAATTTACAATACACAAGATAACATAAGGTATACATTGGGAAAACCCTCAAGAGGAAAAAACCTAGCCTCTAAAAGCATAAAAAATCTATGTATTATTCAACAATAAAACATTAAAATGCACTTACAGAGTTTCCATGAACACTTCTGAAACACCAATATCCTCCAATGCACTCTCCATGTGTCCAAGCATGTAACTACACACCCCATGTCATGCTTCGCATGCGAACTTACAAGAGAAACTAAATACTATGACAACCCACTCACCCAACCAACCTTAACCACTAAACATATGCTTACTTGTATGGACTCAAGCTCACAAATTACAACATACTAGTAAGATAAAACCATGTTCCCAAAAATCATGAGTACATAAAACCATTGACCCCTCATTTTCTTTTTGATATTAAGTTTTCAAATTATTAAATAATTTTCTAATTAATTATTCTATCTCACAAACATAAAATAAATAACCCAATGCTAAATACAACTTTACAAGTGGCCCAAAACAAATATTTAATATGGTCAACCACATCTCCTAGATACACCACAACTAAATATTTATTTATTTTATAAAATAAAAGAATCCAATATTACATGCACAAGGTGTAAAAAACCTGTTCATAAAATTCTCCCACTTTTTATATACATTGAATAATGGCTAATCAATGAAATACATCAACATAGCTATACATATAGCTACATGAATCTCCAACATGCTCTCATTCTCCTTCAAGACACTTGGAATAAAACCAGGGTAACCACCATATCGAGAAATAACGCATATCATCCTCCAACATGCCACCTATGGAAGAAAAGGAACTTGATCTAAGGTGAATATGCACCAATACAAAGAGTTCTCAAGCATAAAATCAAAGTGATAAAAAAGGATCCAAGCTAGTATCAAAGGTAAAAACCAACATGACTAGAAATACCACCCACAACATATACTAATACATAAAACCATTGATACCTCCTAGTTCTCAACAGCATAAATAAACTCATGCCAACAATATATCCAACCCATAAATAGAAATCAAAAGCTCCCTATATAATACACACCAATGAATCTAAAATTAATATTCAAGAACTACCACCACATGGGTAATGTCAAATCTATAAATAGATCAAGGCATGTCAATTCTACCAAGCAACACTCAAACCAAGGTGTGGTGAAAAATCAAAACCCTGTAGTACCAAGAAAAATCACAATGATAAACACATTAAAGACAAATAGTTGTATACTCTCTCACAAAATGTCACCATTACTCTCAAAAAACATATGAACATGAAATTTGATGAAGTAGCCATAGAAAAAAGAGAGAAAACCTATAAATCATATCATAACCTTCTACCAACACCTCAAAGTGCTAATTTGTGTCAAGTATGATCTCCTTTACAACCAAAAATAAAATCCTTAACAACACCCAACCATTCAATCTCATAGATCAAACAAAACATATGCATCATATAAAATCAACATGAATGTAGGAATCTCTAACCAAGGAAGACGAAACTAAAAATATTCATTCCCAAAACTAGGAAAGAAATCCAATAAAAATCTCCTATAATCCTTATAAATTTCATCATTAAAAACTCATACATGCACAAGGAGATATCTATGCCAAACATCCCTCAAATGAACCCTCTAGAACTAGCCATCCATAGCTCAAGGTCATATATCCATGAGAATCTAAAAAAGTATAAAACATCATACATATGAAAATAATAATTGGAAAATACCTCTCAAATGATAAAACACTAAGTAGACTAAGAGTGGGGAAAAAGAATGATCCTCTGGGACATACCAATATCATATGAATACTCACTCCAAGAAAAATATCCTCTATAGGTCCATCATGAACTTATGTCCATATCCAGGTGAAGGATCCCTAGTCTTCTTGTTGCAACCTCCAGAGAGTAATTGTCTCAAAAAATATGTATAATATCAAGAGAATTACAACCTCACCCAAGTCTCCAAGTATCCATGAGAACTTGGAATCAAGCAATCCATGCTAAGCTACAAATTGAACAACAAATTATTGTGAAAATCCCAAGAACATGACTAATGTAATTGATACCAAGAGAATCATCTAGATCAATGTAAACACTCTAATAATGGAAATAAGGACACATCTTGACATCATGATCTAGGATATCCTCCTAGGAGATCACATGAACTAATGAACTTGTGCTATTCCAAAAATCTAATATATAATCAAGAGTAAACTAAGAAATAATAACAAACATAATATAAACCAAGGATCCACATATCTAATCACATGAAGATATCCATCTCCTAATAATAGAACTCAAGATGTCAAAACACATACTACATAAGAATCATAATCGAAGAGTTTGTCCATGACACCCAACTAATCTAGAAGATAATCCATCATTAGGCGATGAATACACACCACTATAAAATCTCCCACTAAACCATGATATAGGATATATATGGTATCATGAAAAAATATCCTAATCTAAATATCATCATGGTCTACACACACAAAATTGTAATGCTAATAGCAACAAAGTTGAACTAAGATCTTCAAGCTAAGTAAATAAACCATCAATACCAAAATAGCACACTAAACTATGTATCCAAGATATCCATGAAATCATAATAAACATGAGCTATTTGTCCCAATAACTAGCTATCCTTGAGAACTCTAGCCATCCATGCTGTCATCCCAATAAAACATATCAATACTTGAAAATAACCATAGATAATGCCAACTAAAAAGTTTTCATCAACATTGAAATAATCTTATGTATATACACTCCACATATGAGTAATCCCACCACAACAAAATTAATGGCCAACCCACACATTTATGTATAACTCATAAATCCTGAACAATAAAATATGTAAATTTATGATCACATCAATAACATATATTTATTAAAATATCAAAGAAGAAATCTTGTACATCTCAAAACTCAAACACCAAATTAACCACTGATTTGATTTTCCAAAATATCCACAAATGAGTAACCATATCTAAGAAAACAAACAAGAATCTAGAGATAAGAACAACTTGCTAACAATGAACCACATCATCTCCAAACAATCACATGATTATTTCATGCCAATGCTCAAATATCCCTGGAAGTTCGTGGAAAATCTTGGGAAATTGCAATTTTTTTTTATACAATAAAATATTTTTCATTGGCAAATAAAATCGTTTTTCAAACCAAAATTGTTTTTCATTGGCGATTAAAACCTTTTTTCAAAGCAAAAAATATATTTTCATTGGCGAATTAAAAATAATCTCTAAATAGTAAAAAAATCTAGTGGTGAAATAAACGAATATGCCAACAAAAAATCATAGGGTTTGTTCATTGAATGTTCGATGGATGACTGCAGTTGCATTCCAGAAGTAAATCTTTGAACCACTAGACTTGCGATTTGAAACCTTTGGAATAACACTATAACTGTTAGATGTGGACATGTGGCGAGATCAAGGCTCATCGCTCATCACTGATTCTATCTTTTCAATGCCTCGACATTGTACATTTCATTTAATTTAAATTCTCATTCTTTTTGAAGAAAGTGTGGTTGTCGTATTGCTAGTGCAGGCAGTGCCAATGATTAATGCCATATGTGATATGAACATCCGAAGCAATTTCTTAGACAACTCATAGCTTTAATGAAACAATATTTGTAATGATATTTCATATCATTTGAACTTTGAGTGATTTTGACAGCTTGTCAGCTTGAGGTATAGTTCAAGTTGGCACGTAGCCACTAGCCAGACATTGATCAAATTAAACATTTTAATTATATAGGCTGGTAGTAGCACTGGTGGCCCATAAATAGGGATAGTGATTCAGTGATTAGTAGATAGTGCCATAAGGGTTTTTATTTTCTAGGGTTAATAAGGATTCACAAAGAAGATGATGTAGTATTTGGGATACTATAAATTCTCCTACCTACAGTTATGTAGTTACAGAGTAATCAGTAAAAGAAGAATTTCCCTCAAGTTCAGAATGGGTGGAATTGGAAAGAAGTTCATTTGGTTAACCTGAATTTTCAGACGGGTTTTGAACTAGGATGAGGAGCTCTGATGGAGATAAGTGTTATCCCAATGCATAGAGGTTGGAGGTAAAAATGGGAGCAGATTTTCTTCTCCTCCTATATTCTAACAACTCCCATTTCCCTAGCATGGCTCTGGTTCTCAAAGGGGATAACTACATTTTGTATCTTCACAGATCCCATTTCCCCAGGACTGATTGGAACCCCCTTTCCCCAGCATGGTTGGAAAATCCACCAGTAGAAGCTTGGAATCATGAATTTATTTTTAGAGCCACATTTAGTTTTAGAGATACATGTGTAGTAAGTTTTCAGCAGCAAAACATGGAAAATGGAATCAATTTGTAATCCATTGTAACAAGCAACAACTTGGAATAAATTATTAAATTTTGTCTATGTAAAGTACTAAAGTGACACACTAACATATGTTATTTATACAAAACAGGAGCTACAGTGCTACTCGTCTATAAAAATATATGTAATAATGTGAAATTGAAATTCAGTTGCAATAAAATAAATGGTTGTGTTGTGTTATTCTTGATTCCTTGAATCTTCATTATTCATTTATGCTTAAGAGTAAAGAGTTGTTTTATGAGTTTAGAACTTCAGTGTCTATTAATAATTTAATATATTCAAATCATTTTTTTTCTTTTGATAAATTAAGTAATATACTTTATGCAATATGCACTTGATAATTCATGGTTTTATCAGGCCATCAGGGGAACGCAATCATTCATTCCACTGATGTTTATGTGTTACAACGATGTGCTTACTTTTTCTGACTCTATCGGTATATCAGGGAGCGCAAATTATGAGTTATGAGTCTTCCTTCGGGCCATCGGCAGGGCTGTGATGGGGGTTCCACCGATAAAGCATTGTTAGGCCGATGCATATGGTATTGACTTTAAAACACATGTGTCATGTTTATTTTTTTAAGTTAATATCATAAATTACTCAAGTTTCAACCGTTGGATGAACATTTGATGTATGGTTGTAGTTGCATTCCATAATGAAATGCACAGAGTGATGGGCTTCCCAACTTAAACCTCTAGAATCACCTTATAACCGTTAGATTTAGAAAGATCAACGGTTAAGATTAAGAATTTGCAACTTGTAGACCTAAGACGTCTCATTCACTTTAATGTTCCAATTTTGAGAAACAAAGCATTTAAAGCACTTTGTACTACTAAGTGTCAACTGTCAAGTGATTAATGCTTATTTTTAAACTTTAAAGTTAATATCATAAATTCATCAAGTTTCAACCGTTGGATGAACATTTGATGTATGGTTGTAGTTGCATTCTGTAATGAAATGCACAGAGCGATGGGATTCCCAACTTAAACCTTCAGAATCACCCTATAACCATTAGATTTAGAAAGATCAATAGTTAATATTATGACAATAGCAAACAATCAATATGAAAATTTTATGACGGTTTGGTCATTTAAATGCCTATAAAAAAAATTGTTTAATTTACGAATTTTTATATAAAATCTTTTATAAATGCAATATCTTGAAATATTAGAAACCAATGATAATTATTAGTGATAAATATAAAAATCTACTATTATAATTAACATTTAACAAAAGTTTCTAAAATCGTATTAAAAATAAATCTTGTTAAATATATTCTAAAAATTAAAAATAATTATGTTTTATTTTGAAAAGATTCTAAATTAATATATATATTTATAATAATATTATAAATCACATATATTAATATAAAAAACGATAGCTATTATAAAAAAGTCAAAAGTTTCTAAATTCATATTCAAAATATTCAAAAAAGTTATATTCTATTTTCTTTTTATAATAAAAATTATAAAATGTAAATGATATATATTATAAATTAAAATACTATATAATAATTTTTTACGGTTTAATAAAAATATAGCAAGTCAAACTATATGGTCTAATAAATTTTATAGCTATAATATACGGTCTAAAATTGAAAAAACGGTTAAATATTTACTAAACCATCAAATTCCAGGCCTGCTATCAAATGTCAAGTGATTTATGTTTATTTTTAAAGTTAATATCATAAATTACTCAAGTTTCAACTGTTGGATGAACATTTGATGTATGGTTGTAGTTGCATTCTATAATGACATGCACAAAGCGATGGGCTTCCCAACTTAAACCTCTAGAATCACCCTATAACCATCAGATTTAGAAAGATCAACAGTGAAGAATTTGCAACTTGTAGACCTAAGACGTGTCATTCAATTTAATGTTCCAATTTCGATCTAAACAAAGCATTTAAAGCACTTTGTACTGCTAAGTGTCAACTGTCAAGTGATTAATGTTTATTTTTAAACTTTAAAGTTAATATCATAAATTGCTCAAGTTTCAACCGTTGGATGAATGTTTGATGTATGGTTGTAGTTGGATTTCGTAATGAAATGCATAGAGCGATGGGATTCCCAACTTAAACCTCTGGAATCACCCTATAACCATTAGATTTAGAAAGATGAATGGTTAAGAATTTGTAACTTGCAGTCTTGCAGACCTAACTCCTAAGACTTGTCATTCACTTTAACATTCCAATTATAAGAAAAAAGGCATTTAAAACACTTCACACTTTGAAATTGTATAGTGATTTTTAAAGTCTTCAATCTTTAGATTGCTCATTGCAGTGCACCACCCTATTTTGGATTCCACAGTTCCACTTCCAACAATGTCATTCCAGTTTTCAAGCATCGGGACTCAAAATCTAGGTAAGTGAAAGAATTCATGTGGCTACGGCCTATGTTTCATCATTTGACATTTCTTAAAATCTTATTTTGTCAAAGTTTGAAGTTTGGTTTTAGACTTTAGAGACTCAAGAATTCATTAAAATTAAGGAGGACTCAGGACAAATAGGTATTACTTATTAGGGAGTTCAAATTTCACAACTTCACATTTGTATAAGCATGTCTACCACCAGTACCACTAGAGCATGTCCGATAAAAAAATATATTATGCAGAATTGCTTAAAACCCCAGGTTTCACCGATGGGTACCATGATATTTATGATCCTAAAATCTATGGTAGGTGTACCTTAGAACTTAGATTTTCATCTCAGAATAAGGTTTCAAAGCAAACAAAATTTGATAGTATCAGTGCACTGTGGGCAACTGGATTAGGGTGCATGATGTTACATGAAGTTTTCGCTTGCCCAAAATTTATCATGGTCTGTGCCAAAAATTATGATGATGAGAAAAGAGCAATTGTTAATAAAGATAACCAAGAAGAATTGTTATCCATTAATGTAGAATAACTTGGAAAAGTGTTGGGGTTTACAACCAAAGAATTTGGAAACCACCACATTGACCAAGAAAAGCTTTCTAGTGATTATGAAGTAGTGGAAGAAAGGCTGAAAAATGATTTCTTAAATAAAATAGTTAAGGATAGAAATAAATTGAAAGGTGATCATAAGCCTCCTTATAATTTGGATATTTTAAAACCATGGGTTCATGATACTATTTCCATGCTAGCATTTTTCCTCGGTCTGGATAGCAATTTGGAAGTGGGTGCAAGCCTCCTTGAAATGGTATATAATATCCATTATGGTGATGAACATGTCAATTATAATTATACTCAGCACATTGTAGAATCCATGCATAAACAATTTTTAATGATTAAAGCAGGTTCCATGAAGACATTTAGGTTCACAACCTATTTGTGCTATCTTTTTCTATTCAAATTTAGAGGAATGATTCAGACCAACAAGCTTTAGATTCAACCCTATAGTAATGCAGAGGAAAATAAAATGGCTCTAGTATATGAATGGACCACTAAGATAAGGATGCATGATTCTCGAAGGAACTACAATCATTTTGTAGACTAATTTTTGGCTCCATTGCATCAAGTAATTACAAATACTCCAATGCTTAGATTGCCTATGCCATGTAGAAACTGCATGCAACTAGGAAAAGAAATATAATTGGTTGGTTGGTGATTAATGGAAGAATATATTGTGCTAAGATTTTATGGATCGGGAGTAAAACCATACAAACTTCCAATACATGTGACGGAAAGGGTTTTTGCATTGGAATATGTAAGGCAGGTGCAAAGTGCTGATGAACTATACTTTCTTAGTCAGCAAAACAAGACCTTATTTCCTTCTTTACCTTTTTCATGTGGAGGGTTCACATTCGAGAGAAAAACATTTAGTGTGGCACATAATCTTTTGATTTTTTTTGACTTTGAAGCTATCTGTCACTGGCAGTATGATCCATTTGACATCATTAAATCAATTATTGTGGCCAATAGGAATGCTACAAATAGAATTCAACATCAAGTTTTAGGTTCTCTAGAGACGAAAGTTATAGATAAAAAATGGTCACGATAAAAAATTATTGCCTTTTGGTCTATGAGGAAGGACCTAGGTGATCCAAGAGCTCTTGAAGAGTATGGAGCTAACGAAGAAGATAAAGAGTTTAGCAATTTGTGGAATATAGAGCATCCTAATCAACATGGAAGCAAAGGAAGTGATGAATCTAATGATGATATTGTTAGGGAAGAAGAACAAAGACATGCCAATTACAAACTTGGTTTAAGTGAGGCCGCAAAAGAAACATATGCTTCAACATATACTTCAGGAGTAGCCATACTTGAAAAAATTATTTATGAAGGTGGTCCTTTGGGGTCCAAAGGACAAGGCCGTTGGACAATAACAGGTGTTGAGCATAGAAAAATAGGTGATAAATTTGGCCTTGGGCATGGAGGTGAAAAAATAGACCAAGGGCATACAAGTCAATCTCAATTTGTTAGAGCTTCTAATCCTCATCCTCATGGTCAGATACAATCAAAACTAGGACATGCTCTTGGTGGACAACTTAGTGCAACTGGGAGTGCAATTGGTGGCAATGGTATGGGTAGTAGTACTAGTAGTGGTCAACATGTCCTACAACAAAAAATTACACACAATACTAAGAGGAAAACAATAAAAGATACCACAGAAAAACCAGGTGATCAAGGCAATCAAAAGAGGCAAAGGATTTTGACAAGTCCAAGTCACACTATCAGTGGATCCACCAGTACCACAAAGGAGTTATTTCTAGACACTCCCCCAAATCCAGTTAGTGTGGGTGCGACATCATTAGCAACTGCAAGTACTCCTATTCCTTCGCCATTCAAGCATTCCATTGTTCCTGCCTCCCCAAGTTATGATTTCATTGAAGAGTTTAAAAAGAAATCAGACTTGAATAAAAAAGAAAAGAAGCAACTGATGGAGAGTGCGTCTATTGTAACTTCAAAGCCTGCAATAACCATGGTATTACCCACATTTCACACAAATAAAGAAATCATGGAGTACACAATTGTTGTTCCCACAACTCAAAATAAACCAACAAATTAGATGGATCGATCTGAATACCAGGTAACCAATTTTCAATTGGATTTTTTTGGCCTGAAAAAATAATGACAAAATTAATTTATCAAAGAAGAACAATGAATTGGTGTACACATCATTGCTAAACCAAGATAGAGAGAAGAAAAGGTTGCAGACCCAAATAGAAAAGTTACAGGAAGACCTAGCAAGTGAGAAAACAAAGAGGAAAGAAGTAGATAACAAGAGCAATGAATTAGAAAAAAGAATAATAAAATATGCCTCTACATCAACAAGCAAAGAGGATAAATCAAATGAGAGAGAAGTGAATGACCTGAAGCGAAGGCTAGATGAGAGCAACAAGAAATATGATGAGAAAAAATCCACTTTAGAAAAATTAAGACTAAGCATTGTGAATGGAAATGCACAACGTGAACAAAAATTGGAGAAATAGAGAAAAACAAATGAAAGATTGGAGACAGAGCTGATGAAAGCAAAAGAAGAAATTAAGTCTTCTCAAAATAAGTTATCTTCATTTTGTAGAGATACAGTGAGGTATATGAAACAAAAGATCTGGGATGAAATAATGCAGAGGTTTGATCATTTGTGTGACATGTTTGAATTGATTGATGCTATCAGACAACATTATAAGAAGCTCAACAATTATTTAGTGGACAACAAAAAGGTGCTGGAATTAGAGAAATCTGCAAATCAAGTTCTACAAATAGTCTACAAAGCCAGTGACAATGACATGAAATCAAAAGGGATTACTAATCAGATTGAAACCTCAATGAAGTTGTCATCTCATTGAAAAGTGTTTGAGAATGTGTGGAACAAAGGAATATTTGCATTTGGATGCAGACAAGATGAAGATGGTGGATGAAAAGGTAAGGAACTTCATAGAGCTTGGTTTTCTAGAGGCTTTTGACACAAATGAGCGATTCATTGGAAAGGATGGTTTCAAAAAGAAGATGGAAGGTGCAAGGAAGATTGATTTGGACCAGTTTCCTTAGAACCCAGATGTGAACTATTTGGATTCCATTAGAACACTGATAACCTTGAAAGAAAAAATGACTGAAGAATTCAAGATAGGTTCCATTTTGAATTACAATCATGAAATGTTAACAAAACTTCAAGTCAAACAACATCAGTTAGAGAAAATGGCAATTCCACCACCTGAAGAGTGGAAGTTGCTAGAAAAGTTGATATAGTGACTTGATTTATTATTTTCAATCTTTGATAATATGAGTTTCAAAGTTCCAACTCAGCTCTGTGCAGACTTGTCTTTGGGCATTGGCAAGATTTTGCATTGCCAATGCCAATATGTACTCCTTCATGTGAAATTCAATTAAAAAGCTCAAATTCAGACTTCAGTAATGTGATGATGTTCAATTACCTAGATTCTGTATTATTTATTTTATCATTTGAACTAGTGATGAACTGTTAGCTTATTATATTTACTTCTTGGTAGAGCTTCCAAGTTATGGATGTTGAGCTGTTAGCTCATTATATTTACTTCTTGGTAGAGATTCTAAGTTATGGATGTTGAATTGTTAGCTTCTGTTATGGATTTTGAACTATTAGCTCATTATATTTACTTACACCTCATCTGACACCCACATCCCACATACTGCAAAAATACACTACATTTGATTTTATGATTAGCACAAATTGCAAAGATTTGTGTGATAAGATCCATTTTGTGGCCCACATTACTACTTGATCAATGATCATGTCCATAAATAAATCTAAAACCCCATGGTCACAACCCCTATTCCTAAAGAATTCAAATTCAATGTACTGACAAATTAAATGTACTTCCACACACTCAATTTGAATAACATAAACAACCACTTTGGAGATAGCCAAATAAGTTAATAACTTATAAGCATATGAATCCACAATAGTTGAACACTCAAAAACAAATCAGTAAATATGTGTAACCTTCTCCATTGTATTGATCTTCAAAGTTCAAATGATATGCATTATAAAAATAGTTTATGATATGAGATGGATGGGCGAATTTGTGCAATCTACTATCTATCTTCTTACTATTTTCTACTCTAAAGTCTAATTAAAAATGATGTGATGATCCATTGAATATTGATCTCCTATTGGGGTCTTGATCTCTTTGATATATGGGAGGCAACAAGCTACAAACCCCTTGCAAAAATTCATGACGTTTGACAACTAAACATAACTCAAATTATAAATAAAACAATGTCGCAGGTGAATGCACCAATCTGTTAATCTCCAAGCAGAAGCCTGTGACCACTGACCACCTAAGATCTATTCAAGGCTTCTACTCCATGATAGGGTGCTCATCATGCTGTGGGGTGGCATTCTTCCTCTAAATCTGATGGTTGTCCCATTGGATATGATTCTGACACATCTACAGTTTGGTTAATAAACAGATTAACTGCAGAGAGGTGATGGGTGTACTCATGTTCAACATAGGTGTCCATGTTGGAGATCACCTCTTTCATATCATATTCCATAGACATTATTTTTTTGAGTTGCTTATGAGTGTTTTGTAAAACCATAACCTCATCATTTATTTCTTGCAACATAGTAGTTAGAAGCCCAACAAGCTCTTCCTTCCAATCATCATATTCTCATGGATTTCCAATGCCAAAATGAAGTGTCGGGAGTGGGTCTGAATCAAAGCAGTCAAAATCTTCCTTAAGCCTATTATGATATCCATTATGTGATTCTACCAACTTGTTATATGTCAACAATATTTGTCCTTTCATGACATTCTTATCTACTAGCTCCCTTTTTTTCTCCATCATTCTAGGCTACAATCATTCATTCTCCTCCAATGCAATGTGTGTCTATTTGAATACTTCCCAAAATTAAATAGCACATTTCATCATTTTATTGAAACTTTCTTTTATCATTTCAGATACAGTGTTATATTTGATGGTTTTCACTTCTTTCTCCAATTCTTTGCATTTCCCCAGGGATTTTAGATGAAAATTCTTCCAGTAGGCTACATCAGCCAATGCATCAAGCACTCTCTTATCTTTTTCAAGCCATGGGGAGTACAACTCTGATGTGGAGGAGGAAGATGTTTTTCTCTCTGATTTGCTAGCTCCTTCTTCAGTTTTTCATTTTCCTTAATCAGTTTTTCGATCTATGCTTTGGTAAATTTTGCCACATTTATGTTCAATTCTACTGTCTCCATAGGGTTGGTATCCACTACTCATTGAACCAAGAGATGACCAAACACTTGGTTTGGATTACTAATTATAGTAGGTCTTTTATCATGGGGATGCAATGACCAAATAAGCAAGGTGGCTTCGTCTAGGTTTTACCTAGATCTTGAATACATTTTGTCACTTGCTTCTTCTGTTAAGTTCATTGTCATATCCCCTCTTTTTCTAAAGCTATCAAATACAATTGAAGAGATAATATCCCACCCTGGTAGATGCAACACTCTAGCTTCTTGAAGCAATTCCCTACATCTTTCAGGAGTGATGGAATCCATTTCCTTTTCTACCTCCCTTTTCAATTCCTCCACAATGGTTGCCTCATGTTCAGGATTGATATCCTGTATCTGTTGTCTCATTTTTCTACCTTTATATTCATAAACAAATGATTTAAATTCAGAAGATATAACAAAATCACAATTAAAAAAAACTATTGTCTAGCCCTAACCCTCACATCATCAGATAGTTCATTTGATGCCTCAAATCTTACAATATTATGCTCTTGAGGGGGATTGTACTGTGCAATCACAAGAGCACTAATTTGTTTGACCTACTCACCCTATTCATCACTCTGCTCTTCTTCACTTATATCAGTATCTATAGAAAAACATACCTCAGGAGTAGGCTATGAAGGTATGTAATCCAAGGGCTCTATGTCTTCAGCTTGTACTCCTAAATAGGTTGCATGAGGTGCATCAAAAACAACTAGGGGAACATCCTTTACCAGTTCATTGACATGAGCGATGAGTTGCTCAATTCTTGTTAAGGGATCTTGTATCTCACCAAATGCCTTTGAATAAGATGGGACATTTTTCCTCTTCCATTCCTCTGCAAGCATAATCTTGTTATAGGCGGCCATTCTTTCCTTGGTGGAAGCCTCATCATGGTTTCTTATGACATCTTCGATTGAGAACAAATGTTCATACCCTCATAGCCCCTGCGATAATCTTGCCTTGTGAATAAACCCTTCTACATCAAATTGTTTCCTTCCATCACCTAGAGGTAGGTTGTACTGTGCTAATTTACCATCAATTTCTCCATATCCTTCATTGGCAACCACTGTAAAGTCTCCAAAACATAAGGTGTTGGGCATAATTGATTGTTTTCTATGTCCTTTGAGGTGTTTGGAATCAGATTTTTCCAATTGCCTCACAATTTCTAAAATAGCAATTTGGTCAGGAACTACTCATGGCATCAAGTGTGGAGCTCCTTCGAACCCATAAACCCTTATCATTGTACAAACAGGGAAAGCATACCAGTCTCCCCAGTTATGATTCACTTTATTTCTCTGGTCATTTTCCTTTGGTCTTAGAAATCTTTGTACTTTGGGGATAGGTTATAATAGCATGGATATCCCAACAACTTCATCAATGGTTTTACAAAAAAATCTTCAAAATAAAGGTAATGAGACCTACCAAATCGTTTGTCCCACAATGAAGTCCACATTTGTACAAGCTTAAAATCTCCTTTTTCATCTATATCTTGTATCCTTAATTCTTCACTCTAGACACCTCTGACTTGTCCCTCGTACAATAGCAAATGCATAAGCAAAGAATAGTGTTCAAAATTAATATTATCACTATTATTTTTTTTATCTTTTCAAGCCATCGATTTAGGGCGTTGGCCAAGTAGCTAGCATAATCAAATGGTCTGGCATCCTTGCTCTGTATGTCTGCAACTAAGACCATTGGGGCAATCGACATGAGAGGCAAAACCTCTACTCCCAAAAACTGACCAGCTAAATAATAGGTGTATCAGAAATACTCTTTGAACAAATCTTCATGGAAAGGAGGGATTTCGCTGCTAGAGAACCTCTTGAGTTGGCCTCTTTCATCCTTGGGCCTATGCAAAGGTAATTTCCATCTCTTATAGCTGGTATCCATGTGGCGATACTTTGTCAAGAGATCTTTGACTGTGAATGATAAATTAAGTGAACACTCTAACTAAAATACATTAGAAATGAGATCCCTAGAAATAACAAGCATGCCACCCTCGCCATGTGACTTGATAGTTCTTTTCTTGGGGTCATATCTGATAGCAAGAGCTTTAATTAGCTCTGCATTCACAAACACATTGGGCACCGCAAGTCTTCCCAGGTTCAACCTCCATGGATTGCAGACTGGTTGAAACCTAAATTGTTTTCTGCAATGGTACATGAAGAGGTCATACCCTCGTTGTAGTGTCCAAATATCCCCTAAGCCCTTTTGTTTGTCCCATAGTCGATCCATGGAAGGATTCATTTGAGCACTCCTCTTGGGTCTCAGCCCCGACCCAGGGCATTGATCTATCAGGTCTTCATTTAGGAGTATCATAGGCTTTTCGGTTTTTTGCTTTTTAGCTTTGGGTTTGTCTGTACTCTCTTCCATTATTTAAATTTTAAGCTTTTGATGAAAATAGCTTCTCAACTGGGTCTGAAGTAATTATGTGAGTCTTACCAAGTCACCTCCACAGTCCATCGGTCTTTGTTGCATCAAAACTCCAAGTTTTTTCCTTTCTGCTTCTACCCTAAGCAAAATCTTCCAGGATTTTGTAACAACTATGCATTCAACTTCTCATATAATTCACTTCAATTTTGTTTCATAAATGCACCACAACACGATGCCCTGGGAATCAAGATGTCATATCATTCTTTCACTGATAGCCACCCTCTCCACCGATGGACACCTATCCTTCATTCTATCAGTGGGACGCCAGATAATATTTCCCCGATGCACCATAGTTCCCCCCATATACTTTATGCATTCGATAATTCATGCCCATGGTTATAATTCATGGTTAATTTTGTTGACAACTTGACTATATCGGTATATTGGGAGAGCACCTTAGGAGTTAGGAGTCAGCCTGATAGTGTATTGTTACATCGATACTAGGTTGTGATCTATTTTCATTGGGCCATCGACAGGATTGTGATGGGAGTTCCTCCGATGAAGCATTGTTAGGCCGATGGTATTGATTCTATTGAATTTTTTTAGGAATGGGGGAAGGAATACGTCACTACAGAATTTTAAATTTGTTTAATATTTATGGATGCAATGTGAATGCAAGCTATAATATGGATCTTGTCACACAAATTTCTACAATTTGCATTGTTCATAAAATCAAAGTGCAATATATTTTTGTGATTATTGATAAAATAAGATAATTCATGGCACATGCCCATGGTCATAAATTATAATTCATGGTTAATTTTGTTCACAACTTGACTCTATCGGTATATCGGGAGAGCACCTTAGGAGTCAGCCCGATAGAGTATTGTTACACCGATACTAGTTTGTGAGCTATTTTCATTGGGCCATCGACGAAACTGTGATGGGGGTTCCACTGATGAAGCATTGTTAGGACGATGGTATTGAATTTTATATAATTTATAAAATATCATCAACTACAGTTTGACTTTGGCATATGATTCATGAAGTGCAATATAATATAAAATATCATAGAGACTTGGAGTGCAATATAAAATAAAATATCTTGAACTTGAAGTGCAATAATTCACAATTTATTTGAATACAATATAAAAAGTAATCAACTACTATTTGGAATATGATTCATGGAGTGCTTGAGTGCAATAGAAAATAAGATATCATGAAATTGAAGTGGAATGATTCACAATTTCAATGTTCATTTAATAGAATATAAAATATCATCAACTACAGTTTGGAGTTTGGAACAATGGAAACTGATTCAAGAAGTGGAGTAAAAATACCTAAAACCTGCTAATTCTATTCCATTTCCCAAACAGAGTCAGGGTCCTCAAACCAATGCTCATCTTCAGATAAAGTAAAAGAGTCATCTTGATTCGGAGACTGCTCTGCACAAATTCAATATTCATTATTTGATTTGTGTCAATTTCAATATCATTGTGATCTTGATATGTCCCAGGCCCACTGCCACAACCACTAGTACCACCACCAGTACTGGTGGCTCTTGGAATTGGAGAGCCTATGTTGTACAACTCGGCCCCTCTTCTATCACATGTGGACCTCTAGATTGCGAGTGCCCTTTCAAAAGGAAATTTTTTGACATTATACATAGTTCCTTTCATCCTCAAGCAATTTTCCAAATTCTTGTCCAGTTTGTTTCTTAACTTTGATTTCAAAAACCCCAATGTACTGAAAACTCTCTCATCCTCCACCGACCCCAATATCATTGTTTGACATAAATTAGCAAGTTCAAAATATTCTGACATTGAACCATGCAATATTTCACTCTGACCTAAGCTTGTCCAAACCTTTTTTATTGATCCTAGTTCAAAGGCCTTCTCCTTGCCCATGGAATTAGACTAGTCCCTCATAGATATTGCAAAACTTCGGCATTGCTTTCTAAGCTTATTTTCATTTAAAATTCCTTCTATTGTCTGCTCATTGTATGATACCCTTTTTGAAAATTGTTCGATCACGATTTTTACTTGATCATGAAAATATTTTGGGTTATCTCGATTTACCCAAAATTGAAGATACACAATACCCATGGCTTCAATTATTTCATGTTGAGGGAATCTTTCACGAATCTCTGAGGAAAGAGATTTTGCAATTTCCTTCAAATTATCACTAACAGATTTAACAATTTCGTTAAAATCTTCCTCATTAATAGGTACTTCTTTTCTAGAGTTCCTAGTTGTCTTATAATGGTACATTGGTATCTCATATCCACGTACACAAATACATAAGTGCCCACTTGCATTAAACTATAAATAATTATTAGGATTATTCAAATTAGTAATTTTCTGCCACATCAAATAATTTTCACCTTCTTGTGTTAGATCTAGATATAGATGATCAAGGGACAAGCATGTAAGTTTATGTAGATTGGCATATTCATAAATATACATAGTTCTATCTTGGGCTTTTTTAACAAGATTGTTCATCTCATCCAGCAAGGGGAGAAGACTAGCTAAAGTCCAAGAGTGTCTCTATATCGCTTAACCTATGTAAGAGGTCAAGATCTTTGTCTACTATGTTGTGATGCTCATACATCACCCCAATCAAGGATTGATATTCTGAAAGAACTCATTGCGCCTCATTGCGTTGGTCCATGCAGGGAGATCCATCTGGTATCGACATCCTTGAGAAGCTTGTTTCTAGGTATTATTCCCTCAACAAAATATTGAAATTCAAGGAAACGTTTGGGACTTCGGCAGAAGTATGCATGGATCTCGTGAACTAGATTTTCAACTTTTGATACGGTTGGAAACTTGCTTACAATTTTAAATGCTAAATTCATTATGCGGGCCATGCAGTGAATGCCGAGCATGTATGGTGAACAAGTAGTTTGTAACTTTGTGCAAAGACCGCTCCTTTGACCTTGCATCACTGCAGCTCCATCAACTCCTACACACACCAACCTTTTGGCAATTATCAACTCATTCATACCTACAATTTCATTCAAAGATTTATTGACTAGTTCAAATAGATTTTGCGATGTTGAACTGTCCATTTTATGAACACAAAGAAGATGAGCTTTGCGAACATGTTGTTCTATAGTATACAAATGCATACAAACCCAAGAAGTATTGTCTACCGCAGTAACTTCATCTAAAGATAATGCAATGAAATTTGACTCTTTTAATTTCTCCTTTAAATCTTGCTTTTCCACTACAGCAAGACAATTCGCCCATTCCCATCCAGCGTTTACTGACCAATGTGAGAAGGGAAAGTGGGGAACACTCAAATAAGATAATAAATCAAAATATTTAGGGTAGTCTGTCATAGGATGCCCCCTGGACAAAATATGAAAAACAACACTCATCTAAACAGTTTTTTGACAGATTTGTTGCTGCCATGGCTTTTCCAAAATGAGCCTCAAGTGTACCTTCACATTTTTTAATCTTCGAAATTCTATGGTTATGCTCTCCATAATCTATGGCATACTTAACATGAAGACATTCTTCCTTTGATTTCCATCGTACGACTGATTGTTCCTTTCCATCTATGATATGTTTTTCGTAAACTTTGCCGATATGCTTTTCTATAGTCTCAAGCTTTAGCTGCATCGTCTTGTCTCTTCCACATTTCCAACTACAAATCTTACATCTGAATTTTTGTGCCCTTTCAATATCATTTTCGTTTGATACCCCCACTGGTTCGAGGAATGGGTACTTCGACAACCAACCAATTTGAAAATTCCTTGTCATTTCCCACCCACGCCCCAATTTTGCTTTGCCTTTTCTTTTCTTGCTACCAACATCATCCTCATCCAAGTCAATTATCTTATTCTAGCTATCCAGGGTATCCCTTGGAACATCTTCTGCGGTATTTCCATCCTTATTTGATACATTTTGATTTAACACAATGACAATCTCACCTTGACCTTCCTGTGGTGGAAGAGTTGATGATGTATCTCCATCTTCAATAATATTTGGGGAAAGAGTTGATGGTGTAGCTCCACCTTGATCTGATGGATTAGAATCTTTGCCAATTCCAAAGTAATATTGTATGGTACCTCCCCATTTTGGGCATTTTGATGGCCTCCCAGTCTCTTCATTACTCGCCTGCTCAAGAGTCTTACCCTTGTCACTCGATATATTGATCTCACTTTGAATAAAAGCTGGAAAAAAATGTCTTCTTATTTAAGAAGGAGAGACTGACAAAGAATATAGATCCCATTCCCTACTTAAAATTATGTTTAAGACTAAAGAAAGAATGGAAATTAGATAAATAAATCTTATTATTATAACTAATGGTCTAATAACTAATAATAGTACAAAGAAATGATCACTCACCTTTGAGTCTACATTTTTAGGTTTCGTTGACTTCTGAATCGAGAAGTAGAACCTCAGAACCGAACAAAATGTGTAAGAACAAATAATAGTTTCAATTGTATTTATATCAATCCATATTTGGCGAATTCTGCAGGATTTTGAAATGGTATGTTAAAAAATTGGTGAATCCCGCATGCTTATACAACGATACCTTGAAATTTTCAAGGTGAAATAGGTCCTCATAAGCAACTATTTAAAACTTTTAATTGGTGAAATGGATCTTCAGAAGCAACTATTTGTAAATTTTAATTGGTGAAATGGGTCCTCATTAATGTGGTATTAATAGTATTGGTGAATATGTTGGTGTTTTATGACATGCTCCCCGGGATTCCAGGCGAAAATATTAATCGGTCCATTGGAAATGTGTAGTCTATTATGGTGAATTAATTGCCTAAACATGCCTTGTAAAAAAAACTACTAGCAAATGAACATGCATTGGACCGATAGTTCATGGAATCCTGGCGATTTGAACACCCTACGGATATGGTAAATTCGCCAAATTTGAATTGCCAGATTCCTAGAATTTTCCAATTGGTGAAGATTCGCCACTAAATTTATCCCTGGTGATAAGTGTTTAAAACATAAGTAGGATGATTTAGTTTCCCTACATTACCTATCCTTACACTATAGATTCAAGAAATTAAAGAAGACTTGGGAATCTTAAGAAATAAATTAAAGTTCTTGAATAAGGAGCTTGTGATAGAAAAATAGAAAATGATTCTCTTATCCCTTCATACCTTAAGAAATTGATTCAAGAGTGATGTTTGAGATGCATGTTTAATATTGACATTCATTTTTATCTTGAACAATGATAGAATAATACATGACTTCCAACTAGGAGGTATTCACTAGATAAAGACAATCATCCATGGCTATCTCTTGTATTTTAACTCATCAACATCACTATTGACATGTTGCACTATGAGTTGAGTCATTTCAACTAGACTTTTAGAAACTCCTTTCTTACACACCTTCTCATTTAGAAAAACTCTCATTTTTTTCAATCCTTCCTTTTTATGACAATAATAGATGAGTTGAGGACCCTTATAACATTTATATATCATGATATATGATTATAAAATAATATGTACATATTATACACTTTATGAAAAAAATACAATTCAAATAATTAAGTCTAAAAATTAGTAGATTATTAATTATTACAAATGGAAATTTTGAATAGATATGATTGATACCCCTTCAATTTTTTTTTCCACCCCTTCTCTTTTATTTGAGGAGGTTCTCTCTCATAGAGAGTATATGAAAATATGGTGGGATATACTGAATTCTATCACTATGCACAAGATTATCATTGGTCATGTGGAAGTGAGGAAAGGTGATATCTTAAGGTTTGATCTATGTTTTAATAGATCATTATGTAAATATTTTTATAATGAAATGGTGATTTATATTTTTATACTTACAAAGTTTTCTCCATGTATATATTGTGTGATGTATTTAATTTCTATATCTTGTAATTCTAATTTTATTTATTTTGTATTTATTTGTAATGATTAATGATCTATAATCTTAATTTAAGATAATAGTAAAGAAGGTTAAAGTACACTAATAATTTTTAGATTACACAATTGATGCAATTCTTTGTTTTTTTATTTCCTCAAAATCCTCATCCATACATCTAAATTGATATTATCTAGAGAAAAAATTGCTCACGATAGTCAACCATTTAAAAAAAAAGGTTTGAAACATGAGTGATCCCTTAAATAGGAAGCTCGATTTTCCTCTTGAATGTGACCTTGATTTGAAATATCGATCTTATCAATTGTAACGTGTGATTGACCGTGTTTGCATACTTTCAATCATGAATTGTGTTTGATACCTCTTTTATCATTTTGCACCACCATTCAACCTTCCTCATCGCTCATGGCTGTTGCCAAACCACCTACATCCACACAAAAATAAAAGAATGAAAATGATATTTAGGGTTTTGAATTTTCAAAGTTTTTTTCAAAATGACGAGTTAAAGTTTGTATATGGAAATTGGGATCAGTTGTTTAATTTTTTAGTTAATATTTATTTAAGAGGATAAATATTTTATGATATTGTTATTAAGATTCAATTATGTAGTTCTTTAAGTCATGAGTAGTGGTTCATAAGAACTCATCTTTGATGTTAATGAATAGTCCACTTAACAATCATTGCATCTAGATGACATTCACAGAGGTGAAGCATCGGGCCTTCTTGGGAGGTCCCCATCTCAGTACTACTCCAACTCAAGTGTGCTTAACCTATGAGTGTCACCTAGCATTATCACGAGAGATGAGTTCTTGTGAACCATTACTCATGAAACATGGGTCATTTTGTGAACTCAAAATTGTCAATTTAATTTTCAACTTTTCTCAAACCTTGCATATTTGTGAAAGAATCTTGTTGTCATTGTTCTTGTAGGTTCTCAAAACTTTTGTTACTTGATTCTTTTTTTGTAGAGTGGTTTTTAAATTTGTTGTTTGCTCAAAATGTCGACAACATTGTTTCAAAAGTTCTCTTGCTCTTCATTTTGGTTAGTTTGCAAGTTTGCAAGCTTCTAAAATATCTAGAATGTAAGTTTGATAAAGTTTCATATTATAAATTTTCAATTATTGGCTAGTGAGTAGTGTGCATGAAAGATCCAATAAGTTAGAAAGTTTGAAAACCCAACAAAATGTTGATTGAACAATCACTCATTGCATCAATGAGAAGTTAGGATATGCTTCAAAATGTTATTAATATATAAATTGGGAATTTGTGGGCTCTTTTATATTTGCCTTCATTTTTAAATAAGAAAATTGTTGTTGTGACACATTGATGCCTTTCATCTATAGTTTTAGTTACTATTCTTACTATATTAGTACTTGGAGGTAAGCTTGCATATGAACCTTAATTTTTTATAATATTTAGAGCCATCTAAAATGTTGAATTACCAAATCCTTTAGGATTACTTTTGTATTCCTCATACCTTTTAATGAGCTACAATTATCAGCAATTTTCTTTTTCATTCCTATGTATCAGTGCTTCTTTGAAACATTATCTCATTTTCTTTGGTTAATTTCAAAACATTCCAAAATGAAATATAAATACCAGGTTTGTGAGTAGTCTACTCCCATTCATAACTTATTGGTTGAGGTTGGAGATATTAATCTTGGACATATTGAGGTGGATGAATTTAGGAAAAGAAAGTAAGAGTTCACCTTAGGCAATCCAATACATCTATCTCATGCCAATGGATTTCCAAAAGCTATTCAATATGTAGACTTAGTTATGGCATGCATCAAATATTACAATGTAGACACTATAGAAGCTAGAGCTATAGATGACAGGGGAGTTTCACTTGATGGGTTCAAACATAAGTCTTGTTCAATTGTCTTTAAGAGATGCTTTTGCAGATGTATATGTTTAAACATGAAACCGTTATTCTTAGGAAATGAGAGGTACTTGTTTGAATAATATTGCTAAAAATTGGTTGAAGGTGCCCAAGAGGGGAAAATCTCAAATTCCTAGAAGACTATGTAGAGGACATTTTATGGAAGGAGTTTATGATATAATAATATTACATAATAGGGTTGTTGGTAAAAAGATACTAATGTTCATGTACAAAAAAATGGTAAGAGTATATATTAATCTAATAGAAGAGGCATGATGTTTTGGTTGGTTATGAATCCCTTGTATATTGTAAGAATAAAATCAAGCGGATTATGGTACCTAATATAGATGTCTTGACAAATAACATGTCCCACATAACTAGGCATGTGGCTCAACATGTATATAAACTTTTAGCTTGTAAACCTTATCCACCTTTAGATGTGTGTCAGTACAATGAAATGAAAGATTTTAATAATGTACATAAGACCAAATAATCTATGAGACTAGAGAGTTGAATTGTACTAAAAATAATAAAAAATTCAACCAAAAAATCTACTGATTATTGTCTATTTCTGTGTTAATCATTATTCTGCTATAAATTTTGGTCAAATAATGTATTGTTTTAACTATCCAATCCTCAAAAAAAACCATTAAAGATTCTACTTTTAGACTGCAATGAAATACACACTTTAGGACTTGCAAAATTATCCTCTATACTTTGACAAAGGCGACTGAGCAGTTTCCACTAAGGGGTGTGCACCTACTATAGATTTTACATGCCCTTTCAGATCAACAAACTTTCCTTCACATAAAAATATGTCTAAAATTCTATCGTTTCATCTCGTTCCTAGTCTTCAGTAGCGTGCAACTTAGCAAACTTTTGAGACCCTAAACTTGTCCTTTATATAAGGTCTGCTCATTTTCTTGAAAGATGACCAATATTTAATTAAGTTCCAAATAAATTTGTGTCTAATTTTATTACAAATATTGTTTTGAATTTTTTGTTTTTCTATTTTGTATTTTAAAAATATATATAAAATAAACATAAATATTAAAAGTGATATCATCAAAATTTAAATTTTATATGATTTTGTGTTTTATATATATAATGTGTACATACATACATGCATTAATTTATTCTAGAAATAATTAATTTTTTTTTCTTTCTTAATTTTACTCTCAATTGATTGAATGTTTAATTTTATCTATCATAATTTGGTATTGTTTATACTTCTTATAGAATATGTATTTTTTGTCATTTCCCAACTCTTCCTAACCAATATTAAGTGAATGATTTGAGTGTTATAATAACTTATTTTTATGTAAATTACAATTGTTTTATACCTCCAAATTTTAATGAAAGTATTATTTAAAATAAAGAGAGATTACAATAGAATTTGTATACCCATGCTAAATTCTATTTAGTTTTACATCTATTTTGAGAGAATGTTGTAATGAAATTATGTATCAAAAAATTATCTAATTTGTATTTAGTTAGGATCATTTTCTGGTTTATCAATATTATCTATTTACAAATATCTCTACATATTTTGATCATACATTGTTGATTCAACACAAATTATCCCATATAATTTTCATTGATTGCATCCTTATGTCTAGACATCTTCCCCACAACTAAGGAATTCAATCCTAAAAAAACATTTCTCTACCTTTCTACAAGAAAATATAGTAAGAAAACATCTCATACTCATGAAAAATAGAGACACATTATAAGTAAGAGAAATCAATGTGATAATAAAAAAACCTATGGAATATCTCACATATTTTTTATTGAAAGTATTTTTAAAGGAATAATATCTAATTAGGTCCCAAATAATATTTTGTCTATTTTTTCTTACAAATATTGTTTTGATTCTTTTTTAAATTCCTTATTTTAAAAATATATAAGAAATAAACACAAACATTGAAAGTGATGTCATTCATAAAATATTAAAATTTATATGCCTTTGTCTTCTTTACTTTTTATAATATATATACATATATATCTTGTGGAGATTAGACACCGTGTGTGGATTACTTCTCTTATTTATCAATTGCATTGATGCCTTTTTCTTTTAGAAATCTTTTATCCTTTAAAAAGACTCACTTGAAATTAGATGTTGCCCTTTTTTACTCTCACTTAATATATATTCAATGTATGTGTTACTTACAATAACACATACAATTATAAAATACCTTTAATTATTTCAAACATTAAACCTCAAACCCTTTTATGCCCTTTTATGTTGTAAGTATATATTTATTCTCAAGATAAACAAATATCTTATTGCATTATCTGCATTATTAACATTCACTTTCAACGCACCATTCTACATTCTTGTCCACTGATCAAATATACTCCTTTAACTCTTAAATCCTTAGTTTAGATTGGAAAAAGTATCTCATTCATTTAAATCCTATCCTTGTTATTTGAAAAGGATAAAGTTATATGCTGGTAAGACAACCACATTCTTTACAAAAGCTTCATAAGCCAAGTAACTAAATCGAAAACAGCGACAGAAGAGACAGCGTCTCACAGAGGGATTTACTTCCATCTTCAGAAGAAAGTAAAACTTCACAAATCTACTATTATTCGAAAACAGCGACAGGAAAATTAGTCTCTTATAGAAAGGATGCTTTCTTGTCTTCAGAGTAAAGTATAACCTCTCGATAGGATGGTGATGGCGTACATATTTATTGAAAGAGGGCCACCACAGGACTTTTCACAACATGGCCATTCTTATCGGTCCAACTCAAATATCCGTATACAAGTTCATCTCCCAAACCTTTCTCCACCTCCACCGTGACAGTAAAATTCACTTTCCCAAGTTTCTCTTTAAATTCCACAACATCAGGAACCACCTGCACTTTGAGTCCTTTGGGCACCTCAACAACTGCCTTATAATACGATACATCATCACCCACGTTCGTCAATGTTCTTTTGAATGTGGAAGAGGAGGACGAGGAAGCATTCTTGTTGAAAATTGCAGTGAAGGAGGGATAGTTGAGGCCGTCGGAACCCAAGTCGAGGCCGCTGGGACATGAAACCGGCGTTCCGGTGATTGACTGAATTTGCTTGGCAGTGTAATTGAGAGTGCAGAGATAGTTGACGTAGTCTTCCACGCTGATGTCATAGACGAGTCCAGGGTCGACGGCTTTCTCAGGATCGACGTGGCCTGCACCCATATCAAAAGGCGTCGCTGGGCTGCCGTTGTAGCCGTGGTCGGTAATGGCGTTGTTGGAATTGCTGAGCGTGTAAGAAGTGGTCATGATGGCAGATTTGATCGCCGCGGGACTCCACTCGCTGTGAACGGCTTTCATTAGAACCGCCAATCCCGCCACATGCGGACATGACATGGACGTGCCGGACTCGACGATGTAATTGTTTCCACTTGTGGTATTCGGAAGCCACGCTGCCAGGATATTAACACCAGGGGCTGTAACGTCGGGTTTCAGAATATTTGGGCTTTGTGGGTATGGCCCTCGAGACGAAAAAGAAGCAACAGCAGGCGCAGGCTTCACGCCTAGCAACGTCAAACCCAACTGTATTTCCACAACGGGACTTGAAGCAGAGGAAACATACTTCAGTAAGGCTGCTCCATCTTCTGGTTTCAAGACGGCCGTTGGAAAACGGTTATCTGGAAACAATGAGAAACTGTCGGTCCTCGATACTGAAACCAGTGCACGGACTCCCGCGAGATTCAAAGCTTTTGAAGGCGAAGAACTCGTATTCACGCACAGCACCACCGTTCCGTTCACAGTTGCAGCGTCGAACTGTCTCTGGCATGCAGGGTCTCCGCTGTTGTAAATTAGCTTGGACTGAGATATGTGAAATCTCTCATTTTGTTTGGGGTTCGTGTAGAAGGAAGAGCCTCTGATAACACTACCGTCTCCCAACTTCAAAGTAGCGGCAAAATCTCTATCCATCGTGCTGGCCCCGATCGTCAAAATCCAGGGCGCACCGTTGTGCATACGTCGCCTTATCGGGCCAGTGTTGCCCGCCGAGCATACGACGACAACGTCTTTCTTTATAGCTGCAAAGGCTCCGAGGGCTATTGCGTCGTCGAAATAGAGAGCCGAGCCGTAGCCCATTGAGAGAGACAAAACGTCAACCCCATCGCTAAATGCGGTCTCCATTGCAGCCAACGCATCGGATGCCATACTCCCAATTGACCATATCACTTTGTACATGGCGACTCGCCCGGCAGGAGCAACGCCACGAGCCGTACCAGGAGCGTAACCGTAGAAATCGACACCCTCCACGTAGTTACCTCCTGCAGTGGACGACGTGTGGCTTCCATGCCCTTCAAAATCCCTCGGCGAATTGTAGTCGGTGTCGAGGTCAATGTTCCCGAACTTGGCCACCACAGCTTTGTTAAAATAGCGCGCTCCAATCAGCTTTCGGTTGCAGAGAGAAGAGGCGAAGGCTGTGCCGTTTTCGCAAACCCCCTTCCATCTGGTCGGGACTGGTCCCATTCCATCATCGTGGAAACTTCTGCTCTCCGGCCAAATTCCAGTGTCCAGCATGCCCACGATTACGTCTTGTCCCAACCGGGACTTTGGCAAAAGACCCTTATCAGGGGTGAGTCCCAGAAATTCAGTGGAATGCGTGGTATCCATAGTTCCCAAAGAATCCGGAAATGATGATAGGTGACCAGGCATCTCCTCCAGCATGTCCAGCTGTGACTGTGTTAGCATGGCGCTGAAACCATGAATTACAGTATCGTAAGTGTAAAGATACGAATCCTCCTTCTCTACGTTCTGCTGCCCGTTTACTCCTTTGACAGATGAAAGCAGCGATTTATACCAATGAACGTGAGTAGGGAATTCATTAGGCATAGCAGACTTATCCATATGGACTATGTAGATCGAGGCAGGCTCTATGCTTCCTGCACTCACAACATCGCCAGCCATGAACAAGGCTAAAAGCAGAAAAGAGACACTCCTAACGGCCATCTATGTGCAGATCTAATGGCTTCCCGTAACTCTAATGGTATTTTCATCAGTCTAGCCCAGTACAATTTATAATATTTCCTATTCGTTCAAACTTGATTTTCTCGATTTGATTTTGAATGCTGATTCATCTCACACTAACTGAACTCACATTATTCAAAGGAAAATAATGGCAGGCCACCCGTGACACGGTTACCCGCACTAACATCGAATCGTAATGTAATAGCCATTTATTTCAAAGGCTATGGATTTTCTGGAGCCCTCCGGATGAGATTTTAACTAAGTTAAAAATAAATATTTTTTCTTTTATTGTCCAAAATAAATTAAAGGATATTCAAGAACATCCATCAATCAGTCTCAGAAGAAACAGTACATCTGTTTCTTTTCCACATCACGTTGTGAATGCATGTACTTTTTAAACAATTATTCCAATATATAGTCTTTTCATATAGGAAATGTGCTGCCATAAAAACAGCGTTCACTGTTTTAAGCACTATCAGGGCCCTGTTTCTGGATTCCACCACGAAAATTCCTTAAAGAAGTGGATACAGACATCGCTTCAACTACTGCTTTCTTTATTTTGGATAAATGGGATACCTTTTCAGCTCGTTCATTGATTCTGTAAAGGTGTTATGATGGCCTTCAAAATTTATCGGTATTGCGGAAATTTCTTAGAAGTTCAAAGCTCTTTGTTCGAACTGTTTTATGATATTTCAAATTGAAAGTTGGACTTTTAAAGGCAGGGAAATTTGTTACCACAGAAAAAAAGTCACATACCCAATCAGGAAAGATCGTTGAGCTTAAACTTGTTCATTCATGTTCTTAAAATCATGTCATTAATAATTGTTCATTCTTTTAAAGGCAAAACATAAAGTTTTGAAACAATTACAGATCTTTATAATATGAAATATTGAATACTTTTATTGCAATGGTAGTATTTATGTAATTATATCATTTTCTATTTAATTTTGAATTTATTTGGATATGATGTATTTAACAAATTTGAATAATGAAGTATCGTCAAGTATTTTATGTTATTTTAAGTAATGGTTTGGGGATACCATCACACATAGAGGTAAGAAGTGCATGAGAATGAGGGTTCAATTCATTATAAATGAAAGGGTACAACTCCATTGAAGCTGACACATTAATAATGGAATGAATCAAAAGGAAGTGGCATTAATGACAAGCCTACATATACATTGTAGGGCTTGTGTTTCACAATGAATGGAGTGATGGTCGAAGAAAGATCTAATATAATTATATATCAATAAATTATAGTATAATCTTCTATGAAATTAGGTTCATTTTATAATCCTTCACCCATTTTCATTTACATACTTTTTCATGTATTTGACTTGATGTCATACATATTTGCACTTATCTCTATACACTCAGCATTCATTATGTATATTACCTCCAATTGTGCGTTGACATGAATCATTATATACATAGATATTATACTTCTCATGTTTCAACTTAATCCCATGGACATATAATTGATCATGTATGATTCTTAAAATTTAAAAATTAAATTATGTTTCCTACCATGAGCCAACCTAGTACAATTTAAATGTCATTTATTCATATTTCTTAGTATTTCAAGTCATTGAATGTGCATTTACTTATCATCTTTTTACCTTCCAAATTTGATCATTTGCATCCCATACACTAGAGAGAAGAATCTATGTAATTATTTATTTGAGTACCTACATATCTAAGTATAATTATTCTCAATCATTTTCATAGTCATAAAGTTAGTTTTTCTTAGGGGTTTATCTAATAGAACTTGACTATAGTGATCTAACAACTTCTTCAAGGTAGATTTCAATACCATTAGTCTTCTATTATCAAAGAAGTGTAGTGAATTAGATGAATAAAAAAAGGAACATGTAATCAAACAAAACAAATTCACACCTATAAAACTTAGTTAAAACCATATATTCAACCTTCCAAAAATTTAACAAACTATTTTGATTTCAAAATAAATTATAACAAAAAGGAATTTTTAATCCTTAAAACAAATAAAAAAATATTACATTGTTTAAATTATATATCTCCACTATACTTACAATTAAACATATTTTATTTAATTTCTTAAATTAATAACTAATTTTTCATTTACCACCCACAACTTGAAAAATAATAAATCACTAATAGTCGTAAATCTAAATTGATTTATACTTCTAAGTAATAGTCTAGATTAATCTTAGTGAAAGGTTATTTTACCTTTACAACTATATATTTAAAAAAAATCATTTTGAATAAAATATTTTACACACTCATATTACTCACATTTTGGTGATTTTTTTTTTTTAAATGAATATTTTTTATAGATTGACTTACTTTCTTATTATAAACAAATAAAGTAATTTTATAGTAAAATTATGTAGTTATTCGAATAAATGTAAATATTTAATAAATATTTAATTAGATAAAATTATATAAGATTGTCGATTAAAATTATTGAAACTAAATGTATAAGTTAAATAAATTAAACATGATAACTAAATTTAAATTTGATGATTAAGAAGTATTGTAATCAATGTAAAATTTGATTCCCTAATATTTTAAAATTTTAGGATTGACTTAGATGAAGATCTTTAATCAATACATTATCCTTGAGTTATCTAATGTAATATATAGATTTATAAGCTCCCCTTTTAAAAAAGTCATTTAAAATCTAGACCCCTCCAAGTCTATGAGGTTTCATTTCTCCAAGTTCTAGATCATTCCTTGTTATTTGCATGACTCGTGATTGAGCTATAAATGTCATGATGTGTAGGAAATATTTTTCTTAGCTTACAACATCTTGGTATCACTGACAACCCCTCCTCAAATTTGGTTATTTTCAATCCCTTTGAAGAAATTTCAATGCTATATTCAATACTTATAGAGATTTATTTTCTCATAAATCCCCTATTTTCATGGTTCCTTGTCATATTGATTGGCCTTGCAACTCTTTTCATCCTTATGAAAAGTCAAGAGGATAAAGCCTTATGATTTTTTCATCATTCATTTGATGATGTGAGCTATTTTTCCTTGATATATTGATGTCATGGAATGTCCCACCTATTTTATTTCCCTATTTTCCTTTCAAAGATTCTCAAGACTATAACCATGTTGCCATCATCATCTTCTATATGATATCAATATGAACCCCATGGAGATGCCTACTTTGGAAGGATTCCATGTTATTTTTTGAACTCCCACCACACCATAATATTTCAGATTATAATAGCTATTAATTCCAAGATAAAATATCAATCTAGATCCTCTTAGTCTTTCCAATGATCAAATGAAGTTGAATCCTCTCTTTGATATTCACATGAAATTTTTCCTTCTTCTAAAATAGTTTTCCTAGTTATTCCAAGTGTGTTTGAAGCTTTTAGTCAATCAATATTCATATATGATGGCTTATACCACTTCATGTCTAACAATCCATAATAAATATTGACCATAAGTTGCTACCAAATATTCATTATGGTCATTTAGAATTTATTTCCCACCAACTCATAAGCCCTCTACTATTAGATATAATAGATGGTGCATGGATGTAAAGAAAGCCATCATGGTTCTAATTTTCTATAGCCACAATTTCTAACCATTGATACATATTGTCTAACATTAGTTGATAAGGTATTAATGAAGATTACCTATGAAACATAGGAAAATGGGTGAGGTAGGTTTTGAATGGGGGTATGCACTAATTTCCCTACTTTCATTAGGAAAAAGAGATCCCTTAGGGAAATATTGACTTTAAACCCTTAGGTGAGTCAACCTTAATGGAGATATTGTTGTTTTCATTATGATTGAGGATGGGGTAAATCAGCCTGAAATACACTTTTGGGAGATGAATGAAAAATACCAAATAAATGCAATTATGCAATGTAACATTTAAAATATCAATTAAAAACCTTAATCTACTAGAATCCATAAAGTTCTAGTAGATCTAAGAAGGTTATGAATTTATGCACCTATCACCAAAAGTAGTTGTTGAGTGTCCTCCTAGGATAGATTCACCCTAGGGTGAATGGGTCTTGTTGCAGGATTCCAAAATATGCTTTTACAATCCTCTACTCATGTATTTACACTATTGATTTCTCTGTATCTCATAATATAAAAGTTAGAATTAAATTTTGTAAGTGAGTTTATGTGGCTTGATGACAATGTTGACAACTTTGACAACTTTGTAAAATTACACTTTTGATCAATCTTCAATCCTTCTTCACCTACAATCTACGCATACACAAGAGAGGGAAAAATTGTTTGTTTTTGGTGAATGGGGGTTTTCCTTTGTCAAACCTCATTTTGGTAATTAAACCTTGAAATGAAATGAAACATGAATAGAAGGAATGATGAATGAATAATTGTATGTTGCAACTCACCAAAACCTTGAATGGAGATCCTTGAAGGACTAAAATCTAACACATCTCTCCAAGGTCTTGATATTGCATGAAATGGATTGATTGGATGGTGATCTTGATGGCTTGAATCTTGACTTGAATTCTTGAAACCTACATAACAATGTTAGCTCCAAAAAATTGCATGAATGATGATAACTTTGACATGATTCTTGAGATATTGAATGTTGCAACAAGTGATTGATAAATCTACTCTTGAACACTTTTGATACTAATATTTGCTATATATTTTTAATTTCTCAAAACATCAAAATCCGACAATTGCAAATTGAATTTGAATCATGAAAATTCCACCAAAAACATATTAAAAATTTGGGTCCTAAACTTAAGGGGGTCCCATTTTCCCTTGGGTGGATGGGTCATAGGCCCCAAACCTAAGAAACACCAATTTCAAGGCAATTTAATTAATGCTTGCAATAGTTTAATACAAGTTTCCCTTTCAAAGAATGGGATTAATTAGGATTTTAAATACATTATTGGGCCAATTAGAGGCTTAATTAAGTCTAGTTTAATTAAGGGACCCAAACTTAGTGTGAAAATGTAGAGGAGTACATTGTCTAACACTACATTTAGTCCCCACTTTAGTGAGAGGAGGATCCCTATGCTAAACTCACACTAAAGTAGTCAAACAAGCATCAAGAGAGGTCTAATTATACAATTATTGGAAATATAATACCATCAAGGTCAAGGAGGATGATAAATCCCCCAAGATCTAATATCTCATGGAAAACCAACAAAGACACAAAGAGACACATGCCTATCTTAAATATGCAACAACAAGACAAGATACACAAGCATACACTATCAAAATTAATGAGAAGAGAAAGAGGGGTGGATCAAGCCTCAAATATTTTTCCAACTACTATGGATCAAGCCTTATCTGTTTGTGCAAAAAATGTTTACAAGTGGAAATGTGATGTCCACTATGCAAACAAAACGTACTCACACGGGCTAGTGAAATCCGTTGTCCACTGGGTGAGCCCCAAAAAGGGGATAATAGGAAATTAATGCTAGGTAGATTATTTTTATTTTTATTTTAAGTTATACCTCCTGATAACTTTGATAAGGTGCCACAAAAATGGTCACACGAGTAGCAAGCTGCATAATGCTAGGCACTCATGAAAAAGGCTCCACTAGCAAGCAAGTTACGTTATGCTTGGTGGTCGTGAAAAACATAAAGGCTTTATTAGCAAGCAAGTTGTGTTATGATTGGTGACCTTGATACATGCAATAGGATATTCAAAGGGTTTTTACTTAGTTCATGAAAGGTCTCACCTTAGGGAATATCGTGCTTAATGTCTCCAAGAGAGGAGTAGTCGAGGATAAAAGATTCACAACTTAGGGCATGCAATTAGTAGAATCACTACTAAGATGAATGTCATATGCCAATAAAGGTCCCGCTCTTGAGGAACATCAAACCAAATGTCATGACCAAGAAGACACATCACATGAAGTAAGAAGACCACATTTTGAAGCAAGCAATGAGTAGGGATACCCCCATTTTAAAGATTTTATTAAACACCATGTTGTGAGAAATTAATTTAAAGCAGAATATAATAAATTCCATATTATGAGATATTTATTCTAAAATCCCTATGTAAAACATATGTTTCCAAAATAGAGCTGCATCATGAAAGGAGGGTTTCCCCCAATATGCAATCCTAAGATAACACATAAGGGGTCCATGGATCTAGGGTCAATGCTTGTCATTGTTGTAGTGATATAATTGAGCTCAAAATTGTCATTATTCCCCAAATGACTCATGGAATAAGCACAAAGGAAGAATGACACATAGAGAGAGAGAGAGAGAGAGAGAACACATAGAAGCTTTTGGGTCAACATGGAAGAGATCTAAATGTCTCGGCCCCCCTTGTGTCATCCTCAAAAGGAAAACACAAGACAAAATATAAAGGGATATGATAGATAGATGAATGTAGGTACAAATATAAGAATGTCATGGTGAATTTGATTCCTTTGTATCCTTGCACCAACAGAGTGACAAGGGTCATCCAAAGAAAGCTCAAAAAAATATAAAGACACACCAAGAAGAGCAACATGGGGGATCACATTATGCACATGTAATCACAAAGAATATGAAAAGAAGACAAAGTAAATATTAGTATAGCAAATGCAAGGACCAACCTATAGTAGGTCATTTACATCCCAATATTGTTCATCATATGCAAAAGGTGGACAACTAGCCAAAGAGACAACAACAAGTATTGTACTAGGATCATCACCAAGTTCAACACATGGTGAGTTACTCTAGTTAGGAGGATCATCATGATTGTTATCATCTAAGCTCATGGAAGAGGAACACAATAAAATCAACTCATTATGCACTTCCTCATCATTTTTAGCAATCTCATCATCATCATCCAAGTTAATTATAATAGGAGTCCTAATGAAAATTTTCATAGATTTTTCTGGCTATTTTTTTGGCGAAGGTGGAGAATCATCATTCTTTGCATCAATTGGTGTTTGATCTTGACTTTCTATTTTATTCTCTTTTGTTAACTTACGGGAAACAACATGATGTCTATGCCTATGCTCTTTAGCATTTTCATTTCTTGTTGCATGATTTTAAATTTGTGATTGTGTAGGAGCGAGTTTATCAACCATATGTTTCTTTTCTTCCTACAAGGGAGGAACAAAAGGAACCATAAGAGGTAGTTCAACCACTTTCTCTTTAGCTTTATGATCTAGTTTAACCTTGGGAGGGATAATAGGACTTATATTGTTATCTCTTGGGATTTTATAGGAGATAGGTGAAGAATTTTTCATGGGTTGGTCTTGGTTACTTAGAAGGGATTTTGGTTCAATCATGGTTTCATCAATGATAGGAGGCTCAATCGTGGGTTGAGATATGTGTCTAAGGGGTAATTCTACTATTTTTTTTGCCTTAAACTTTTGAAAAGGTTTAAAAAAAAAGTCTTCATGAGGTTTAATAGGTTCCATAGGTTTGGGCCAAAATAAATCCACTGATAATTTCCCATGAGAAGACATGGTATTAAAACCACTATGAAGCATAGTAAAGATATCATTGCCAAATGGAAACTTTAAGCATTTATCCACTACCAATGGGATAACATCCATGGAGCGTAGCTATGGGTAACCAAGCTTCATGCAGAATTGGTCTAACGATGGGATGATGGATAATGTGACATTCAATTGTTTTGATCCAAATTTTAAAGGAATACTGATCAAACCTATCGTAGGGGTGTTGTGCAGGATCATGGGGGTCCAAAAAGTGGTTGATGATTTTTTTTTTAATTTGATGAAATGAAAAAGGTTTATTGAGAAAATTATCATCTTTCCAACAATATAAGGTATTCCTTATTTGGAATTAAATAGATAATTATTATTAATTTCCTAGATGCATTCTGACTAAAGCCCTGATTGATAGGTTGATTGATAAATATCTATAATTCTTAAACAATTTAACATTTTTTAAATCTAAAATATGTCACACATTCTATGCTTCCCATACTATAAGATTAAAAATAAAATTGAGTTTCATAATTTTTTGACCAAGTTATGGTGGTCTGACAAACAAGTTTTAATATTTTTTTTTTTTTTTTAAAATAATTAATAAAAAAATCATAACTAATTATTTAGTTGCAACACAATTACAAAAAAAATTTAGCACATTTGAGCATGTGTCCTCTGGTATGTTCAGGATCATGATGGGCCAAAAAGTGGCACTAAGAAAAAAATCACATTTTGGATAGACTCAAAAACGCGGAAATGTCGAGTTGACTTTTCTAGGTTTGGGTGTCAGTACATTTACCCGAACCAAAAACCAAGCCTAGTTTCCACAAATCAGATATCTGATCCAAATCGGATATCCGATTTCTAGAAACATTATATAAAAAACAGTTGACTCTTACAACTTCATTTCTCATAGTTTGCATGCGGGCGCACAAGGAAAAACCAAAATCCGATATCCGCTTCAATCAAATATCTGATTTCAAAGGTAAGTATTTGGTTTTTTCAATCTTGTAATCAATTTTCAAGTAGATTCTCTTAAGTTTAAGTAGGTTTTATTAAATTTTTTTCAAAAATAGGTTTTTCTATTGATTTTTTAAAAAAACTAGAGTTTACATTGATATTTTATTAAAAATTAATGTTTTGAAATAGATCTTGATTAAAAATTAGTGTTGTTGATGTATTTTTATCAAAAATTAGAGTTTGTTATTGATTTTTGTGAAAAAGTATGGTTTTTTTGGATTTTTATTAAAAACTAGGGTTTTTTTACAATAATTTCATTTATGTTGTGTAATTTCAATTAGTTTAATTAGTTTTTAACTTTAATCAAGTATTATAGCTATGAATGAAAATCCACAAATGCCAAATACTCCACCACCTCCGTAACCACCAATTGAAGACTTAATTGGTGAAAATTTGGGGCAATTGAGGGGCATTTGTGAAATTTTTTAAGACAATGCCTCGATTGAGAGATATGACAAACACATTGAAGGAAATAATTAAAAATATAGAAACCCTCTCCACCCAACATAATTCCTTTTATTCGTGGTGAGAAGACATGAGGGAATATTATCGATGTGGATTGTCTTACGATGATGTGAAAGATCTCCAAATAACCAAATCCCAAATAGCCTCTTTATTCATTGACCCCCATACCGGTTTGCCAGTGAATGTTAATTAAACAAAACTTTCCATAAAATGGTACATGCATAGGGACATTGTAGCTAAATTTTGGGATTGTTGGTGTATGGTTTTTGATAAACCACCGAACAATAATTCTGATATACCATTTTAGTTTATTAAAAAATTATATGTTGAGTTTGTGTTAGGGCATCATGTCAATTACTTTGACATTAAACCCTTCCAGGGTGTTGGTGGAGGCATGCCCTAGGATAGACTAAGGGCAGTTAGAGTAGTCCCGTGCCCAAATGTTCCCCTTCCTCCCGTTCCTCCGCTACCTCCAATACATCATCCAGAGATTATCCAGGATGCATCCACACAAACTATTCAGGCTATTCACTCTTTGAGTGATCATTTGGTTTCGCATGCTTCTACAGTAGCTCAGCCACATTTTGGTGATGTTGGCAAAGGCTCGAGTGCTACAGCATCCTCCTCCTCAGGTCCACATATTTTTGTGCCACATACTTGCACTATGTGCTACCAGATATGCTTGGGTCCTCTTGTATAGTCCGCTGAGCATCCCTTGGACACTTCTGATTATGACCTCCATGATGTGAAAATTATAGATCAGTCGCAGGGGAGTGGAGTGCACCCTACAGAGTCCTCTCTTGCTAGAGAGGGAGATGCTAGAATAGTGACACAAGTAAGATTTAAGTTATAATTTCATAACTTGCATTTGTTTTTAAATGAATATTAATAAGAGATAGTATCAAGTACTAATATTTATTTACATGGTCTATTTAACAGTTGATGTCTGAGGAGGAGCTCACACGAGTGACTAATAGCACCCTTAGGTCCATTTCATTTGGCTTGGACACACACACAGTATATATTTTTGCACTCGCTCATTTACATTTTATATTATATACTTGCTTGTCATTTGAATTGTCATTAATGAAATTATATAATAACTTATATGTTTATCTTATTTTCCTCCTGTAGGAAATACCTAGTGCGAGTGAGGTGCAGCCTCGTCTAGACTATGGAGGTGCAAATCTAGATAAGGGGAAGGTAATTGAATTCAAATTGGATTGAATTAATATTTTTAAGATCTTATATTGATTATACATACATCGACATAGATTCGTAGTTTCATATGTACTTGTCAATTTTATGTATAGGAAATTATGAGCTATATAGATATGTTGATAAGGGGCACACCGCCTAAAGGAGTAGGTATTGGAACACCTGAAGGAGTAGGTGTCGATACACCTCAAGGAGGTGTCGAAACACCTGAAGGAGATAAATAAAAAGATCAACCTAAAAAGGTATGTGCTTATTTTATTTTCTGTTTGGTAAATAAGTTCCTATTACCAATAATCGTATGCTAACTTGGATCAATTTTATGTTTTTCTTCACATATATAGATTGGCATTTCAAAAGTTGATTTGGTATATTCTAGGACTCCTGACCCTTTGAAGAGACGTATATTTCAAGTAATCAAGATTTCAATTTTAGAGTTCAATTAAAATTCAATGTATATTGATTTTGATGTTAATTATTCGATTTTAAATTATATAGTATAACTAATCTCAATTGTGGTTTGAATTTTTCTTGTGCAGCTACCTTCAGAGCCAACGAGTGCTTCAAAGAGGCTCCATTTTGATGATCCACCAGTAGTTTAGGATGAGATAGACATTTTGGCATGTAAATTTTGAATACATATTGAGATGGCATATGCCACATTTTGTAAAACTTTGTTTGAGTTGGCGTCGATGCCATTTTTGTATATGGACATACACTTGATTATTGGATAATTTGATATATAGAAGTTGAGAATCAAAATTTAATTTGTTCCTCATGTGCATGATTAAACTCTTTGAAAATTTTATCTTGAGCAATGGTTAAATATCAATGTAGAATAGCTTAAAACTGAATGGTTATATTATGTAGTTTATATTTATATCACTGATTACATTGCATTACACATCTTTCAAACTCAAATCATTACTTCACATTGCATAACTAACAACTAGATGTTCATAGATGAAAATTTTTCAATTACAATATAGTTCTTACAAATTCAACCTAAGTAGTTATGCAATTACTTCACAGTGCATAACTAAAAACTATGAGCAGTTGTCAATTGCATTTGTTTGTCATTGAATTCTATGAGACCACATTTTTTTGAAGCTTTTTTTCAAATAGTCCACTGCCTTGTCTATCCTACCACATTTTTCATGCATGATAGTGATCACATTAAGTTGTAATAAATTAAATGATAACCTATGTCTATTTAATTTATACTCATTTTATTTAAATGGATGAGGCCGACCTTCCTTGATATTATTTTATAATTTATTATTTTCAAGAGAGGCCGACCTCCTTGAAGAGTCACCTTATTTTGTATAAATATGAGGTGATGTTTGTTCATTTCCTCAATAAAGTTCATTCAACATAATTTTCAATCCAAGCAAAAGTTTGCACTTGAGTAGCACCGCTTCATCTTGTAGCAGAAGGACGATTTCAAGGATAAGCATATTTGATTGTATCTTTGCATCCATGAGAAGAACTATTATTCATTGTATCAAATTTGGCCATGAGCTGGCCCTAAGTTGTAAGAAAATTTATTGTTGTGTTTATTGCCTTATGTGTTTCATTTTTTGAGTGCTTTCAGTTGTATTATCTGATCTCTAAGTTGAAGATAGCTGGTCATATTGTTGATGACAAAGATTTGACCATGTTGGCTCTTAATGGTCTTCCTTCATCTTGGGAGTCTTACATTCAAGGAATCAACATGAGATTGAAATTTCCCAAGTTTGATCAGTTGAGGTCTAACTTTATTCAAGAAGAGTCAAGGTTGGTTGCGAGAGGTATTGGATGAAGCCCTAAAAATGAAGACATTCATGTTATTTCTGCTCAATCCTCGAAGAAGGAAGGAAAAGGAGGAAATAAAAAATGCTTCAAGAGGAATGGAGGTAAAGGGTAAAATGGTGCTCCTGAATTCAAGAAAAAGTGGGACCTCTATCGTGTTCACTGGGATACAATTTTCTCAAAGTCAGCCAACTTGGATTTAACATTGGTAGCTCCGCAAACCTATTCAGAATAGAGTGATCTGAAGAGGACATCCCTAAATCTCTACAGAGGTGTAAAATTGCAAAGTGGTGCAACTTTCATTCTCAAACTCGTACGACCCAACAGAATGTTCCAACACGTCCAGATGGGTATGTTTACATTAGGTATGGTTCTCTTTTGCACCCAAATACACTGAATCGCATTGGAGCGGCATTTTTCCTTAAGAGTCCAAAGTGCTAAAAGGTAGCAATCTTTAACAAACTATTTCTTGAAAACCGTGATGCTTATAGACTCTTCATCCAAAGATATGGGATTGTATTGAGACCATATACAATAACCTCTCTTGGTTTTCGCTATTTGGAAGGTGTTTTCCCGTGGTGATGAGTTTTCAGTTGAGGGAAAAGTTGTCAGATGCAAGTAGTGTAAAGTTGCAAAGTGGTGCAACTTTCATTCTCGAACTCGTACGACCCAACTGACTATTCCAACACATCCAAATGGGTACGTTTATGCTAGGTATGGTTCTCTTTTGCACCCAAATATGCTGAATCGCTTCGAGCTACATTGGAGTGGCGTTTTCCTTTAAGAGTCCAAAGTGCTAAAAGGCAACAATCTTTGACGAACTATTTCTCAGAAACCGTGATGCTTATAGACTCTTCATTTAAGGATATGGGATCATGTTGAGACCATATACAATAAAATCTCTTGGTGTTTTGTATCTCGAAGGCATTTTTCCTTGGTGATGAGTTTTCAGTTGAGGGAAAAGTTGCCAGATGCAAGTAGTGTAAAGTTGCAAAGTGGTGCAACTTTCATTCTCAAACTTGTACGACCCAACTGACTATTCCAACACATCCAGATGGGTACGTTTATGCTAGGTATGGTTCTCTTTTGCACCCAAATATGCCGAATTGCTTTGAGCTGCATTGGAGTGGCATTTTCCCTTAAGAGTCCAAAATGCTAAAAGGCAGCAATATTTGACGGACTATTTCTTAGAAACTGTGATGCTTACAGACTCTTTGTCTGAGGATATGGGATCAGGTTGAGACCATCTACAATAAACTCTCTTGGTTTTTTCTATCTCGAAGGCGTTTTCTTGTGGTGATGAGTTTTCAGTTGAGGGAAAAGTTGCTAGATGCAAGTAGTGTAAAGTTGCAAAGTGGTGCAACTTTCATTCTCGAACTCATACGACCCAATAGAATATTCTAACACATCTAGATGGGTACGTTTACGCTAGGTATGGTTCTCTTTTCCACCCAAATACACCGAATTGCTTCGAGCTGCATTGGAGTGACATTTTCCCTTAAGAGTCTAAAGTGCTAAAAGGCAATAATCTTTGACGGACTATTTCTTGGAAATCATGATGCTTACAGACTCTTCATCTAAGGATATGGCATCGTGTTGAGACCATATACAATAACCTCTCTTAGTTTTTGCTATCTCAAAGGCATTTTCCTATGGTGATGAGTTTTCAGTTGAAGGAAAAGTTGTCAAATGCAAGCAGTGTAAAGTTGCAAAGTGGTGCAACTTTTATTCTCGAACTCGTACGACCAAATGAACTATTCCAACACATCCGGATGGGTACGTTACACTAGGTATGGTTCTCTTTTGCACCTAAATATGCCAAATGGCTCCGAGCTGCATTGGAGCGACGTTTTCCCTAAATAGTCCAAAGTGTTAAAAGGCAACAATCTTTGACGGAATATTTCTTGGAAACCATGATTCTTATAGACTCTTCATTTGAGGATATGGGATTGTGTTGAGACCATATACAATAACCTCTCTCATTCTTTTCTATCTCAAAGGCGTTTTCCCGTGGTGATGAGTTTTCAGTTGAGGGAAAAGTTGCCAAATGCAAGTAGTGAAAGTTGCAAAGAGGTGCAACTTTCATTCTCGAACTCGTACGACCCAATGAACTGTTCCAACACATCTGGATGGGTACGTTTACGCTAGGTATGGTTCTCTTTTGCACCCAAATACGCTGAATCACTCCGAGTTGCATTGGATCGACATTTTCCCTTAAGAGTCCAAAGTGCTAAAAGGCAGCAATCTTTGATGGACTATTTCTTTTAAGAGTCCAAAGTGCTAATATCAATGAAATGTGGGGACAAAAATATTTAAGGTTGGATCAAGATTCTGCAAGTCCTAGCTCCTGCATTAGAAAACTCTTACCCAATCAACTTGAATCAATTACATGGGAAATGAAATTCACAATGAACTTTTTAATTTTTTGTTTTTCGAAAAAGTGGCAAGCCACTGTAATTTGTTATATATAAATAGGAGATATTACAAAACCTAGTTCAAATGAGCATACCGACAGGAAAGAACTAGGAAGAAAACCTCTGGTTATAGCTCGATTAAGTACAAAAATCTTTTTACATTTTAAACATACCCTTTATGCAATGCCAGACATTTGAACCGTATTTCAAAAAACATCACTGGATATAGATTATTCCTATACATAGTTATGATCTTTTTACATTGTTTCACATTTCAAAATTCAATTTTTACAAAATTTGCCTATTTGAGGCATTCAGGGCATAGTCCTCCACAAGAGTAGTATGTTGGCATTTTGGAGTGACAAGCACCTGTACAAACCATCAAGGTAGTAGTTAAACTACATACAATAGAAAATATGCTTAGAATAACCAATCGATATTATTGTAATTTATCACATACCTCTCTGAAAGGATCAGAGTTGCCTATTGTTGCAATAGGTCCATGATCAATCGTGCCAGGAATATCACAAAATTTGTCAAATGATAAATCTATTTTGTAACAACAAAAAATATGCTTAGACTAAAAAATCTATATTAATCTAAACAACCTGAATGAGGATGAATTGGTAATGAAAACTATAAAAGATGCTTTGAATAACCAATCTATATTATTGTAATATGTTACATACCTCTTTGAAAGGATCAGAGTTGGCTATTGTTGCAGCAGGTCCATGATCAATTATACCAAGAATATCACAAAATTTGTCAAATGATATATCTATATTGTCACAACAAAAAAGAGGCTTAAGCATTGTACTTTCCATTCTTGAATATGCTATTCAAGTGTGCTTGAAGGGTCATCTCTTTGCTTAAGAGCATCCAATATTGCTTCATGATCACCATTACTAAGTGTCCATAGTTGTTTTTTCTTTGGTTTGGAATGATGCTTCAACAACTTAACATTTGTTGCTATAACAAGGTGTCAATACATGAGAATGGTTTTGTGTTTCTCATAGTCTTCAAATGCAGGTATGACATTTTTTCTAATCATGTATGTTCACAACCAAGTTCCTGCAACCACAACTTAACCTATAGGATACACGAACCCATCATCATCTTCCTTCGATTGTGTTAGCTTGTGCTTTACCTGCACACATCGAGACAACCAATATTCTAATCTCTCTTCATTCCCTTGTGGTGCAACAACTACAAAAATATGTCCTAGATGTAGTAGATCTGAAAACCGGTCGTAATCAAGTGAAATTTCCATTGTGTAATTTGTCATGGATATAGTTTGAGATAAAGGAGTTAGATACTATAGAATTCATGTATCCACCCACTCACTTGAATCACATTGATCCCACTCGCACTAAATACAACTCTGACAAAAATAAGCCAATTGTCGTGTCCAAATGATCCTTGTGCTTGCATTTGAGCTTCAAAATGAATGCATCTTTGAAGAATCTTTAATTGTACCCTCCTCAACCAACCAAAATAATTTGTGCACTGTTGAATCAAGTGTCCCTCCCTGTGACAATGATGAACTACACCAATCAACAATAGAATGTGCATCACTGAATTTTTCTCCTGAAATCTTCAATTGCTCCTTAATGAGAGCTCTCTTTACACATGCACCCGATCCATCATGCTCCCCTTTCCCATGCCTAGCTTCAAAAAAACTCCAAATATTAGGTACACCCCTCTCTACATGCATTCTACTCAACCAATAAAACATATGAGCATTCTTGAATTGAATTGTACAGTTATCTAACCAAATGAGATGTCGGCCCAGTGCTATATCATGCTCCTACAAGAACTCAAAAAAAATCTTGAAACAATGTTTGACATACTCGGAAAAGTGAGATCTATCATCACTCATATAAAAATGATACTCTTTGATTATCTTTCGATCCTCCTCTGTACTATCAGGTGCATGTCTAAACGTTATGTGGACAAAAATAGCAATCTAAATGGAATTATAATACTGAGATTGTACCTCATTTTGTGGTTACAATGTGTAGTTTTCAGAAAAATCAACCACTGATATAATAGTGCCAATCAGAAAAGAGTCCTTACGTATCTTGAATTATTGATCCAACCATTGAGACCTATGACTATGCCTTGCATAATTGTAGAAAAGATTGTCCTTAAAATCTGAAATAAAATCAACAACATTGCATTCTTTTGTAACCAACTCGCATCTAGAACCTTCACCTCCACTCTGCAAAGTATATTTGACTATCTCATATCTCTTTTCCTCAACAAGATTCTTTCCAAATTCATGTTCAGAACCCTCATGAAAACATTGAACAAACTTTGACAAGCCACCACATTGTGAGCACTTCGCATTTAAACAATCATTTCTATAGAAAAAGGAACCATCATCCCTAGAACATAAAAATAGATCTAGCAAGTCCCTTGATGATTTTGGAAGAAGCATTGCACCACACTCCTGCGACATTCATTAGTATGCAAAGTAGAACGGATATAGCATAATAGTTCATGGTACATTGAAAACTCCACATGGTATTTGCAACAACAAGTATTACGAATCTTAAGAGGCACACAATAAAATGGCTTCAAACCTTCAAAATTTCTTTGCGATATTTCTATATTTGGATGTGTTTGAATAAATTTGTTGAACAACATTGTTTGGCTTGATTCCAAGAAATGTTTAGGATGCGATGTATGGGCTCAACTACCAATTCTTAACTTTAAAACATCCTTTGCATTGGGTGATACTCTAGATTTATCATGCCAAAATTGTTGAATTGCTTACTTTACATTATCAGTTAGCTTCTTATCAACACGTGTAAGCCTTTCGACAAAATCCCATGTATCATTTTGAAGAGAATCATCTATTCTTTATCTTCTTGCAAGTGCTCTATCCAAAGTTTTATGATTTAAGTCAAAATCAATACAAGTTTTTCTCATAAAGCGAGCCTTTTTCAATTGATGGCTTAATAGGGTGGTGGTAATGAATATGCGAGCAACTCTCTTATCTTTTTCCTTGTTATTTTTTCCAATAGACTTGAGAGCATTGAAAATATTTTTGACAATAATAAAAAAAATTTCGGTCCTCTTGTTCAAACGAATCTTCAATTTGGCTAGCAAAGGTCTCATCTTTTGCATCTTTAGCAATTGTACAAAAAATTGGCATTGCTCGGTCAATGTCTTATTGCTAAAATATTGGTTGAAAAGTATTCTAGCCCACAACCGAATAGTTCGTGTTGACCTCTTTCCTTCGAAATTGTTTATAATGTTATCATCAATTTCAACTAACCATTTAATGGTCCTTGAAGGTCTTGAATTTGGAATATGTCTTTCTTCCACACAAGGTTCTTCATTTCTCATGTAATCTAGTGGAACATAATTTACACTTGCTTCAATATTATGTTCAACATCTTCATTTCCAACATTTTCACTTTGAACATTTTCAATATCAATTTGAATAATTTCATTCCCAATTTCAATATCATGTTCAACATCTTCAATTCCAACATTTTCACCTTGAAAATTTTCAATATCAATTTGAACATTTTCATTCCCAATTTCAATATCATGTTCTACATTTTCACCTTGAACATATTCAATTTCCTCTTCACTTGAAAGACCATAGGGCTCAGGTTCACTAATATTTAACATACCTTGTCTTTTCTTCCTATGACCTTCTCTATCTCTTTGTTTATATCCTTCAATTTGTTCTTTTGTCAGCTTTCTCTTACGTTTTTTCTTCCGACGACTTTTGCTCCCCATTATACCAAATAAAAGATGCTAAAAAATTATTATGTATGACAAATTTGAGTACAAGATTCTCTAATTTTTTTATCTTTGTCTCTTCCTATCTGAAACCGCGCATTTGTCACCTACAAAGTGCTGCAAATAGAATGCAGGGTCCATTGGAATGCACAAAAACGACCTACATGGGGTTTTTCTATGGCCCACAAATCCGATATCTAATATAATTGGATATCCAATTTGTAAAACATGTTCTACAACAGGATGATTTCACCTCTGCACAATGAAGTTTCACAAATTAGATATCTGATTTGTACACACATAGACCTAAGGGTTGATGGTAGGGAGTGGGAGAGTGATAGGGAGAGGGAGCGGGAGAGGGAGTGGGAGTGGGAGAGATGGAGAGGGAGAGGGAGAGGGAGAGGGAGAGGGAGAGGGGGATAGGGAGAGAGGGTTTAGAGTTGAGGGAGCAGGAGAGGGAGAGGGAGAGGGAGAGGGAGAGGGGGCGAAATAGAAGGAGAGGTAGTGAGAATGAGAGGGGAGAGTGAGAGAGTGAGAGAGAGCGAGAGAGAGATAGAGAGAGAGAGAGAGAGGAGTGATTGAGTGAGAGACTTGAGAGAGATAGAGGTGGAGAGAGCGAGAGAGAAAGAGATAATATTTAAATATTTTATAAATTGGTAATATATATATTTAAATGTTTTTGGATTAACTAAAATATTGAAATAATATTAAAATATTTATAGATTAACTAAAATATTGAAATAATATTTAAATATTATACATTTAATAATATATTATATATTAAATACATAATTTGGTTAGAGATTATCATAAATTGTATCTTAAATATATTACATTATAAACTTTATTGGATATTACATATATTAAATTATAAACTTAATTGCATTTTTAAATCACGTATTAAAGATTGTATAAATTTTTTTAAAACTAATCTAAAAGATATCATATATCGAATTCAAATTGGATATCGGATTTGAATCGGATATCTGATTTGAATCGGATATCCGATTTGAATCAGATATCCGATATTCTGACACAAAATTTAATGCCTAGGGATTAGGCTCAATATTAGGCTTGGGATTTGGTTCGGACTTGCCAATCCTAAAACGTCAACATGTAAAATGTGTTTAACAACTTACCTTGTTTTTCCAGACTTCGCCCATGTGGCTGACAACTTTTATTTTACCTAAAATTGATGAAATGAAAAGGGTTTGTAAAGGCGCTTCTCAGATTTTTGCCAGTATAAATTATATTTTACTTAGAATCTAATAAATAATTATTTTTTATTTTTTATTAGAATTATGACTAAAGTCTTGATTGATAGTCTGATAGAAAAATATCTATAGCTTTCAAACGGTATCACATTTTTTGAATCCAAAACATGCATCACATTTTATGCTTTGCATAGTATAGGATTAAAGAAAAAATGAATTCCATCAAGTTTTGACCAGGTTAAGGTGCTCAGACATACAAGTTTTTATATTTTTAAAAATTTGTAATAAAAATTCATAATTAATTATTTATTTGAAAAAAAAATTCAAAAAAATATGCATCACATCCGAACATGAGTCCTCTACTTATATCTAAAATATTATGATTTTATTATGGTTAGGGTGGTCAGACAAACACCTACTTCTTATTTTTTCTCTGAAATTTTAGTACTACTCCATTGAAATTTCAAATTTTCACCAAATTGATTTTTTTTTTACAAAAATTAACCTAGTAGTTTAGAAACTACATTCAATTTGCCACAAATTCTATTTTTACATATTTTTGAAATAATATAGATAACTTATTCAAATTTTTATGTCAAGTTGCCCATCTCTAATTTTCTGAATTTTCATTGCCACTTAAGGGCCTGTTTTTTCCATGATGATCCTGCACATACCCCTCTACTTATATTGAAAGTTTCAAAAAAATATATTATTTTTTACTTGTACTTAGGTTGATTAGACATACACCTGCTTTTTATTTTTTCTTAAAAATTTAGTATTATTGCATTGAAATTTCAAATTTTCACCATATAGATTTACCTTTTTTTCCAAAAAATGACTAGTATTATAGAAACTAAATTCAATTTTCTAAAAATTTCGTTCTTACATATTTTTCAAATTATGTAAATAACTTATTCAAAAAATTTATTTCATGTTTCCTAACTCTATTTCTTTGAATTTTCATTGCCACTTAAGGGCCTAGTTTGGACCCCCATCATCCTACACTATCCCATAGGGAAAGAAAAACCATTATGTGTTTTAATCCATGCTTTCAGTTTTTCATAAGAATCTTAATAAAGTTCATGTAGAAATAAGAATTCATTTATGATCACATTCTCTACACATGTGTGATTAATTAATATCCTATTAGTAGGCTTGTCATTGAGTCTTTCAGTGATGTAAAGAGGACCATCGGGCACGCACATCTAATTATGTCATTTTGTGTGAAAGGAATGTCAAGGGGCCTTTTGGTTTGGCCCTTGCAAAGTTGAACATCAATGAAGCTAGCCATACATTCTAAGTTTGACTCACTTATATTGTCATTATTTGTATCTTGAAGTTTGTCAACATTTATCACATCATTATTAGCACCAGTAGCTTTCAAAAAAGAGATATTATGATTTGGCATGGGGTTGGTAAATATTTTCAAATTTTGATTGGGTGGGGCAACATGTTTATTTACTTGATCATTAACACCACCAATCTAGATGTGATTAGAATCAAGAGGTCTTGCACAATATGTTTAAGACACTTACATTGTTCTGTATCGTGTCCACTTTTTTGGTGATAATGGAAAAAGGCATTCAAGTTAAAGTTTGAAGGTAAGGGATTAGTGGTATCAGTGGCTCTAATAGGAGGTAAGGTAACTAAATTCTTACTTATAAGATATAACATGATGGAGTGGGAGGTATTAGGTAACTCAGTAATTTGTCTACTCCTTTCACTAAATGGATATGGATTTGTCATTTTTATGGCAGCCACTTGGGAGGTAATATGTTGACTTGTTTGAGGTGTATTTAGTTTTAAAAATACCTTTTTTTTTTCTTGAAAGGTTGGAAATTGTTATGGGGTAAGACTTCGGATTTCTTTGGATGGTTAGAAGAATTTTTTGCTTCATGATGACTAACCGAATTTTCATAATCATGAAGGGTTTTGCACAAGTGTATACAAAGGAGGGAAACTTTATCATCCCTAGTTTATCTTAAATATTGGTTTGAAATTTTTTAATGAACATTATGTGAAGCTCAACATTAGGAATCTTAATGTTGATTTGTGAGTAAAGAAATTGGTATCATGCTATGAAGTTAGTCAAACCTTTTCATATTTGTTTTATTTACATTGTATTAAATCAACTAAGGTCATCTTGGGACCCATGTGCACTTGGAAATGGTTAAGAAAGGAATCAACAAGTTCATTGAATGAACAAATATAGTTCCTCGATAAAGAACAAAACCACTCCAAGGTAGTGTCTTTCAATGATCTAGGTAAAATTTTAGCCAAGAGTTTATCCTCAAAAATGAAGTCACTAAATAAGGTTTTGTATGCCAAAACATGGTTACTAGGATCTCCTTTTCTATCATATTTCTCAAATCTAGGAACCTCTATGGCTTGTGGAAGTTGTGCTCTCAATAAATATCTAAGGATAGAGGGTTTATTTTCATGTTTGTGAAGGTTGGCCAATTTTACTTTGGTTCAATGTGGAAATTTGTTGTTGGAGGGTGGAAACATTTTGTAAGAGTTGACCTTAAGGATGGGATCATTGGTTGTATTGTGAGATAGAGGTGAATAAGGCGGAGGTGTATATGTATTTAGAGGACAAGTGAATTGTAAGTTTGTGAGGGGATATGGATTACAAGATATGAGATTTGAATGCACAAAGCTAAAGGGATTACAAGTGGAAATACCTAATATGATATTGACATTGCTAGTGGGTTGTTTTTTTTTTGTAACAATTGGATTAGTTTATGTAGGAATAGAGGTCATAGTCTTAGAAGGAGGAATTGGATTTCCACCTTGAATTTAAGTGTACCCAAAATTTTGAGCATAAATATTTGTTTTAGGAACATTCTTATCAATAATGTGAGCTAGGTTATGCACAATCTCTATTCCTTGTTCTTTATCAAGCATTTTCCTCATGTTATCTTTGACAAGAATCGCACTACCAACAAAGTATTTAACACTCACAATATTTTATAATTTCCCCAAATCGTCATCTATTTTTATTAACTCTTCTTGACGGACATTAGAAACCATTGTGTCAACATCAATCACATTGGTTGCAAGTAGGGTGGTCATGAGAAATGAGGTATCAAAGCTATTGTCCATAGTAGGTTGACTAGTATCAACATTATGAGTGAAAGAGTTGGAAAACTCAAGATCCACAACAAGTGTAGTAGCATGGGATGGAATTAGTCTCAAACTAAGTCTCACTATAGTATTGGTAATAGGACACCAGGTTGTGAAGCTCAAAAAAGTTTCACCAAACCTAAATGCACCCAAAATGGAGAATATGCGCTAGATAACTGCAATCAAACACCCTATAATATTAATTGCAATGCAAGTATGTAAAATGAGAGAAATTTTTATATTTAAAATAAAATAATTTACTAATTATTCTATGAAAAAAAACCTAAAAATGATGTCTTTTAATGCTAATTTTTTTTTTCAAACAATGCACTTAATTTGACCAATTGAACCTAATTCAAACAATGACAGATTTTTTCTGATTTCTTAAATTGAAACCCAGATTTAGCAACATATCAGAATGAAGTAAATAGAGACGAATCATTGCAAAAAAATTAGAAGCAACACCTATATAGGGATTGATTCACCCTAGGTATAATGGGTCCCAAGTCATGGATTGCAAAAATTTAGATCTAAGTCTAAGGTTTAGTACTAGGGTTTCCTATTTCAGATTACAAACTATGGTTTTAGTGATTGAATTTTCAAGATTTAGGTGTCTAAATGAAAGTGAATTTAGTGACAAATGATGAACAATGTGAAATTTTTTGAAATACAATTTTGACCAAATTTGTGAATGTGAATGACTAAAAATACACTAATATGCAAGTAATATGCATGCAATTTTATGAATTTTTCAATTTTTAAAGGATGTAAAATGCAAAACTAAAACCATAAATGAGATGTAAACTAATGAAAACCCTATATCTAGGGTTTGAATGGACTCTAATTGTATAATTTTTGATGTACAATGTTGGGTTCACCAAAATAAAACATAGGAAAATGGGTGTTTGATAGGTTTTGAATGGGGGTATGAACCTATTTCCCTACTTTTATTAGGAAAAAGAGATCCCTTAGGGAAAGGTTGACTTTCAACCCTTAGGTGAGTCAACCTTAATGGAGATCTTGTTTTTTTTCCTAATGATTGAGGACAAGGTAAATCAAGCTGAAATGCATTTTTGGGAGATGAATGAAAATACCAAATGAATTAAATTATGCAATGTAACACTTGAAACATCAATTTAAAATATTAAAATAATAGAATCCACAAAGTTCCAATAGATCTGAGAAGGTTATGAATTTTTGCACCTATCACCTAAATAAATTGTTGAGTGTCCTCCTGGGACAAATTCACCCTAGGGTGAATAGGTCCCGCTAGATGGATCCAAAATTTTCTTTCACAACCCTCTGCTCCTAGATTTGCACTCCTGATTCCTCTAGATTTCATACTTAGAAAGCCAAAATTAAACTCTATAAGTGAGTTTTTGTTGGTTGACAACAATGTTGAAAAATTTGTAAAATTGCACTTTTTATCAATCTTCAATCCTTCTTCACCTACAAATCTGCACATACACAAAGAGGGAAAATTGTTTATTTTTGTTGAATAGGGGTTTTCCTTGGTCAAACCCCATTTTGGTAATTAAACATTGAAATGAAATAAAACATGAATGAAAGGAATGATGAATAATCAATGCTATGTTGCAACTCACCAAACCCTTGAATGGAGATCCTTGAAGGACTGAAATCTAACACATCTCTCCAAGGTCTTGATCTTGCATGAAATGGCTTGAATCTTGAATTGAATGCTTGAAACCTACATCACAATGTTAGCTCCAAAAACATGCATGAATTATGATAACTTTGACATGATGCTTAAGATCTTGAATGTTGCAACAAATGACTGAGAAATCTGCTCTTGACAATAATATTTTTTATAATTCCCCCCCTTTAAAAATCTTAGGAGTTGGATTGATAAAAAGACCTTGTATTTATAGACATTTCTAATTTCTTGAAAATCAAACATCAAAGGACGACAATTGTAAATTAAATTTGAATCATGAAAGTGTTGCCGAAAACATATTAAAAATTAGGGTCCTAAAATTAAGGGGGGCCCATTAGCCCTTGGGTGAATGGGTCCTAGGCCCCAAACTTAGGACACACCAATTTCAAGGAAATTTAATTAATGCTTACAACTGTTTAATAGAAGATTCCCTTTCAAAAAATTGGATTAATTAGGCTTTTAAATGAATAATTGGGTCAATTAGAGGCTTAATTAAGTACAATTTAATTAAGGGACCCCAAAATAGTGTTAAGATATAAAGGAGTACATTTTTTGACACTACATTAAGCCCCAGTTTAGTCAGAAGAGGAGCCTTACGCTCAAACTCACACTAAAGTAGTAAAAAAAGCATCAAGAGAGGTCTAACTGTACAATTGTTACAAAGATAAGAAAACAAAGGTCAAGGAGGATGATCAAGCCCCCAAGATCTAATATCTCATGGAAAACCAACAAAAGCACAAAGAGACACATTCCTATGTTAAATATGCAGTAGCAAGATAAGATACACAAGCATAAAATTCCAAAATTAATAAGAGAAAGAGGGATGGATCAAGCCTTGACTATTTGTCCAATTGATATGGATAAAGCCTTAGATGTTTTTCCAAAAATAATTTACAAGTGGAAACCCATTATTCACTATGCAAACAAAATGTACTCACATAGGCTAGTTAAATCCGTTGTCCACCAGGTGAGCCCCAAAAAGTGGCTAATGGGAAATTCATGCCAAGTCTATAGGCTCCCATTGTACTAACCATACCAAAGTTATACCTCCTGATAACTTTGATAAGGCACTACAAAAATGGTCACAAGGCTAGAAAGTTGTGTTATGCTAGGCACTCATGGAAAAGGTGCCACTGGCAAGGAAGTTACATTATGCTTGGTGGCCATGAAAAACATAAAGGCTCAACTAGAAAACAAGTTGTGTTATTATTGGTGGCCTTGATATATGCAATAGGATTGAACCACCAAAAATGAAGAAGGAAAAATGGATTCCCCAATGAGCCTCCAAGGTTTTTCACCTAGAAGCTTGGTTGAGGAATGGACTCTCTTTCACACCTTTTCATTTTAGGGTTCACTCAAAGGATTAGGGGTTGATATGTGTCTAAATGAAATGCCTTAGATGCAATACACTGAAAATATAAACTAAATAGTAATATAAAACCTAAAGAATGCAAGTATGTTTAAAAACACATAATGATATGCAAATATATACAAGATGACCTAGAAATGTACATTAAATTAAAACAAAAAGCTGGACTAGGTCAAATTCAAGTGGTGGTTAGGAATTAAGTGGTTTTTAATGATGTTTAAGGGGCTTGTCTCCTAAAACACACTAAAGTAGGACCTATAAGTGCATTAAGAGGTCATTATAGCATAAGAAAGGGTTGATTTGGTGACGACAAGCCTAGAAAAATGTGAGGGTTAGTTACAACACCTTACAAAACTTTAGACTAAGGGTTGGAAAGGTGTTATTTAGGTGAATTATGATGAAAGGGTCCTCGAAAAGTAAGGAAATGTGTTACAACACTTCAAAAACCTTTGCAAGACACCATAGAATCTAAGTAAAATAGGCCAAAAACCACAAGAAAGAGCCCAAATGAGTGAAAAGTGTCAAGGCTATACCTTTTAGCAACACATGGATATTCAAAAGGGTTTTTCATAGTTCATAAAAGATATCACCTTAGGGAACATCATGCTTAATGTCTCCAAGAGAGGACTAGTTGAGGATAAAATATTCACAACTTAGGGCATACAATCCATATCATCACCACTAAGAGGAATATCATAAGCCTAGAAAGGTCATGCTCTTCAGGAACATCAAACCCAATGCCACTACCAAGAAGACAATCACATGAAGTAAGAAGACCACACTTTGAAGTAAACAATGAGAAGGGACACACATGCTTCCACTTTAAACAAATTTCTAAACACCATGCTTCAAACAATTACTTTAAAGTAGAATATAATAATTTCTAATACATGAGAGCTTTATTCAGAAAGTCCTATGTAAAACATATGTTTCCAAAATAGAGCTACGCCATGAAAGGAGGGTTTCCCCCAATATGCAGTCCTAAGATAACACATAAGGGATCCATGGATTTGGGGCCAACAATTGTCATTTCTGCAGTGATATAACCAAGCTCAGGACCATGATCATTTTCCAAATGACTCATGTAAGAACAAGCACAAAGGAAGAATGACACATAGAGAATATTTTGGGTCAACAAGGAAGATACCTAAATGTGTTGACACCTTGCATCATCGCTAAAAGGAAAACACAAGACAAAAGATAAAGGGCTATGGTAGATAGAAGAATACATGTACAAATAGAAGAATGTCACATTAGATTCACTTCCTTTGTATCCTTCCACTAACAAAGTGAAAAGGAGCATCCAAAGTGGGCTCATAAAAATATAAAGACATGACAAGTAGCATAATACAGGGGATCACATTATACAAATGCAATAAAAAAGAACATGAAAATAAGACAAAGAAAATACTAGTATGGAAAATGTGAGTCAACCTATAGTAGGTCATCTACATCCCAATCGTGTTCATCATATATGGAAGGTGAACAACTAGCCAAAGGGAAAACAAGTGTTGTATTAGGTAGGAGCATCACTAGGTTCAACATGTGGTGATACATTCTTTTTAGGAGGATCATCATGGTTGTTATCATCTAAGCTCATGCAAGACGAAAACAATAAATTCAACTCATTATGCATTTCCTCATCAATTTTAGCAATCTCATCATCATCATCCAAGTTAATTATAACAAGAGACCTAATGACAATGTCCATACAGGTTTGTTGTTGTTTTTGTGGTGAAGGTGGAGAATCATATCGGTTTTCTTCAATTGGTGTTTGATCTTGATTTTAAATTTTATTCTCTTCTTTTAACTTATGGGCAATAGCACAACGTCTATTCCTATGCTCTTTATCATTTCTATTTCTTTTTGCATGATTTTGAAGTTTTGACTATGTAGGAGTAGGTTTATCAACCATAGGTATATTTTCTTCCCTTAAGGGAGGAATGAAAGGAATGATGGGAGATTGTTCAACCACTTTCTTTTTATCTTTATAAACTTGTGGGTGAGTGCAAGATCATGGGGAAAGTGGCAATATGACCCAAAAGTGGCTGATGATATTTTTTAATTGAAATTTGATGAAACAAAAAGGGTTTATTGATAAAATTTTTAGATTTCCATCAATATAATATATAACTTATTTGGAATTAAATAGATAATTATTATTGATTTTTTACATGCATTCTGCCTAAAGTCTTGATTGATAGGCTGATTGGAAAAATCTATAATTCTCAAATGATTTCACATTTTTTAAATCTAAAATATGTGGCACATTCTATGCTTCCCGTACTATAGGTTAAAAAAAAGGAAAAAAATGATTTCCATGAATTTTTGTCCAAGTTATGGGTGGTCAGACAAACAAGTTTTAATATTAAATAAAATTCATAACTAATTATTTACTTGCAAAAAAATTATAAAAAATGTGGCACATTCAGGCATGTTTCCTCTACTTATATTGAAATTTAAAAAAAAAAATACATTAGTTTTTCCTTGTACATATGTTGGCCAGACATACACTTGCTTTTTATTTTTTCTTTAAAATTAGTACTACTACATTGAAATTTTAAATTTTCACCAAATAGATTTACTTTATTCCAAAAGAGGACTAGTATCTTAGAAACTAAATTCAATTTTCTACAAATTTTGTTCTTACCTACTTTTCAAATTATTTTAACAACCTGTTCAATTTTTTATGTCAAGTTTCCTAACTTTGTTTTTTGAATTTTCATTGTCACTTAAGGGCCTAGTTTGGACCCCCATGATCCTGCACTGACCCTTGTTTAATCTTTGGAGGGACAATAGGACTTATATTGTTTTCTCTTGGTCTTTTATAGGAAATAGGTAAATAATTTGTCATGGGTTGGCCTTGGTTACTTGGAAGGGCTTTTGGTTCAGTCATGGTTTAATCAAAGATAGGAGGCTCAATCATGGGTTGAGCCATGTTATTAAGGGATAGTTATGTTATGTGCTTTTCCATAAAATTTTGATAAGATTTGAAAAAGTAGTATTCATGAGGTTTAATAGGTTGCATAGGTTTGGCCAAAATAAATCCAATGAGAAATTACCATGGGAAGAAACAAGATTAAAGTCGTTATCATGTATAGTAAATATATCATTTCCAAATGGAAAATTTAAGTATTTATACACTACTAATGGGACAACATCCATGGAATGTAGCCATGGGTAACCAAGCTTCACATAGAATTGGTCTGACGATGGGATGATGGAGAATAAGACATTCAGTTGTTTTGGTCCAACTTTTAAAGAGTGATCAAACCTATCGTAGGGAAAGAAAAACCATTATGTGTTTTGGTCCATGCTTTCATTTTCTCATAATAATATTGATAAAGTTCATGAAAAAATAAGAATTCCTCGGTGACCACATTCTCTACACACATTGGATCAATTAATATCCCATTAGTAGGCTTGTCAATGATTCTTCCTATGATGTAAAGAGGACCACGAGTACACATCTAATTATGTCAATCTATTAGAAAATAATGTCAAGGGGAATTTTGATTTGTCCCTTGAGGTTGAACATCAATGAAGCCAACCATACATTTGTATCTTGAATTTTTTCAACATTCATCACATCATTCTTAGCATCAGTAGCTTTCACAAACGAGATATTATGACTTGGCATGGTATTGGTAAATATTTTCAAATTTTAGTTGGGTGGGGAAACAAAAATATTTCCTTGATCATTAACAATACCAATCTTGATGTGATTAGAATCAATGAGGTCTTGCACAATATGTTTAAGATGCTTACATTGTTTTGTATTATGTCCATTTTGTCGGTGATAATGGAAAAAGGTATTTGAGTTAAAGTTAGGAGGTAACGTCTTAGTGGTATCAATAGCTCTAACAGGAGGTAAGGTAAATAAGTTATTACTTATAAGTTGTAACATAATGGAGTGGAGGGTATCGAGTAATGGGGTAAATTATATACTCCTTTCCCTAAATGGATATGGATTTGTCATTTTTCTGGTAGCTACTTGGGAGTTAACATGTTGACTACTTTGAGGTGCATTTATTTGTAAAAAGATCTTTTTTTTGTTGGAACACAACAATCTACTAAGAGGGGGGGTGAATTAGTAGATCTTAAAACTTAGTTCTCAAAACCTCTTATTCAGATTAAATTCTTAAGCCCTTAACGAATATTGTAGATCAATTCCTTTAAAAAATTTATGTAGATTACTTACTTAAAAACTTAATATGTAGATACAAAACATGCAGAGAGTTAAACATATGCACACACACACACACAAAATCCCATAACACAAAATGTATGTGGAAAACCAAAAATGGGAAAAACCATAGTGAGAAATGATGCTAGGATCTACTACCCTAATCCAGCCACACAAGCAATAATACTCTATTACTAGATTTAAGGGCTCCAACCCTAAGGAAGCTCTAACTTCCTAATCTAGGAGAAAAAAATCCAAGGATGCAACAACGCCCTAATTTAGGAGAAATAACTCTAAGAAGACTTCCATCCCCTACTCTAAGTAGTAACTCAACACAACTGAGCCAACAACCTCTACATAATCAAAAGTTCATATATGCATAGAATTGGTTTTGCATAACCTGATAATGCATCAATTTAGTTCATAACTTTTTTGCACACACTACAACTTACTTTTTGCTGTTGATGGTGCAATCTCAGCAACTCAACCTCTACATTCCTTCTCTATCTCTCTTCTCTAAAATCTCTTCTATGCTTAGAGAATGCATTTTTCTACTTGTTTCACTTTACTCAACACTTCTCTTCTCTCTATATTTTATGTATACATAACAAGGTATCACTGTTATACACTTCTTGTCACTACAGACTATTTTCTCTATCTCTACACTTGCAGCAACCACATACTCAAAAAATCTACTATTGTAGATTTAACAATTAGATATTTTTCAAATTGTCAACAACCAAATTTTTCTTGACTTCACAGTTTTGCATTTTTTATCTTCACAAACCTCATCACTTCAAGTTATGCATCACTGTCCAAATCATCTAGAAGATACATGTAGCATAGAAAATCATGCACTCTTGAAAAAAGAGGTAATTTCACACTTAATTTGGACCTATTTTGGCACCCTTGCATTAATTACCCTTTAAAATCATCATTTATAGGTCCCTAGGACCCATTATTTTGGAATTTTGAGGCCCATTCTACTCAAAAATCATATTAAATCTGCCAAAATCTGCCAAAATCTCAAAAACCCACCTTAGAAACTTAAGATGGGACTCATTCGCCATCTTGGGAAAATGAGTCCCCTTAGGTGGAACCCATTCGCCAAGGGTGGCGAATGAGTCACATTTGGGGCCTTTTTCAAATTTGAGTAGGAATTCATCAATTTAATTTTGGTTTTGATGAATTTCGGCCTTTAGGATCTAAATAATAGTCAATTAAGTGTTGAAGTCTATAAAAGAAAGCTTCTAAGTCATTTTTATCAAATTTTAAGCACTTTGGGCAAGCATTTTCAAGTATCAAGCATCAATATTTCAAGATCAAGAAGGGTTGAAGCTTTGAAACAACATTAAAGTGTTTTTGTACATCGTTAATCTCACTTTTAATCAAGATCTAGCATTGTCAAGGGTTGATCATGGATGCCTATGGTGAATCATGGTGGATTCTAGGTTGGGGAAATGCAACTAGCCATCAAGCCAATCCTAATGACTTGTTTCCTAAGTGATTCCATCCTCCATTATCACTGTACATTCAGCCTAAGGGAGGTATAATCATCATTTGGATTCATTTGGGGTGATTGAAGATCATCACAAGTGAATCATTCATCTCTTCTTTTCCATTCTTGCATCATATTCTCCCATGTTAGAATAGGGTTGCATCATGTTTCATATTTCCTAGTCTTAGACACACTTGAGGCTAGGGTTTTCATGCATATTTAATTATCTTTGTCAAGGTTTAATTACCAAACTAGGAGTTTGACCAAGGAAAACCCTCATTACCAAATCAAGTCAGATTCTATTTTGCATGTGTTTTTTACATGTTCGGATAAGGAACTCAAGCTGAAAGGGAAGGGTTGGTGTTGAAGTGCAAATCAGAGTTTTCAAATCTCAGAAAAATAGAATGAGATTGATTCACCAAGAGTGGAAAATGAGTCCCACTGCTGATTTCTATCAGATCCAGTTGCAGATTCTGATACCGTTTTTCTTGAAATAGGCTCTAGCACAAAAATATGGATCTAGGACTAATTCACCCAGGTTGTCGAATGAGTCCCAGTTGGTCAAAAAGTCAATATTTCTAGAATTCTAGAGGTTTTCAGGTGGACATTGTTCATACTTTGTTTTCCTATTGTGTTTTAGTTGCATTTCTAAGGCTTTTTCTAGGTCATTTTGCATACTACACTATTTTTTCAAACATTTTCTTTTCCAAGTTTACACTTGGTGGTGAACCCCTCATTTGACATTCTTCAACCCTTAGAACATTCCCTTTGTTTTATTTCAATCTCCTTTGCATTGAAATATCAAGGGTTTGTTCTTGAGTGAAACACCCAAGAAGAAAATTGGCCTCTCCTTTTAGGTTTAAAATGCTAGAAGCCCTAGAGAGATGTTCACCATTTTCCTCATTTCATTTTGGTGAACCTGCATTTAGAGCATCATAATTTTGATTTAGAGTGCATTTTCATCCAAGATTTAGCTTACAATAACATTGAATTAGGTTTTGCATTGGGTAATTGGAATTCTAGGGTTTCAATTCTTGCATTAATGAAAAGCTCATTTATCTTTCATTTTTGCACTTAATTTCATAAAAAACTATTGAAAACCTACATTTTCATCTTAGATCTAGAGCATACAGCATAGAAAACATCAAAATCAATCAATTTTTTTTGAAAATATTGAAGAAAAACCTTACTAGGACTCATTCACCACCTTGGGCGAATTAGTCCCAGTGCAAAATTTTAGCTACTATTTACAAAATTAAATTGCCAGTTTTTAAGCTTTTGTTTGCCTCTGTTACTTTTCTGTTTCAATTTAGTTACTTTATGTTACATTCAAATCATTAGAAATAGCATCATTTACATTCATGGAAATTATGGATAGCATTAGATTTTTGCAATTTTCATTTTTAGCATTAGTTCCTAGTTCCCTTAGATTAGATTCATTAGAAAGCAAAAACAAAAAACAAAAAACATCAAAAGACCCAATTCAAGATATGCTTAAATTTAGAAAAAGCATATTATCCAAGCCCTTTAGTAGTGATGAACTAGACATGTTAGATGAAGCCCTTGCAAAATTCATCACACTACAATCATCCACTAAGGCTTGTTATGAAAAGAACAAACCAAACGAAGTTAACTTAACCCTCAATCCTTTTAGTAGTGATGACTTTGATATGTTATATGAAACCCTTGAGGATTTCATCTCACAAAGCCCATCCACTAAGGCTTGTCATGAGAAACCAAAAACAAGAGAAATTAATGTGATCCAACCTCAGCTTATCCTTTACCGACCTTTGTGTAAACCACAACCTAAGTTTACCCTTTACCCTCCTCAGAATAATGTATTGCAACAATCAAGTCATAATATCATTGCTCATACATAAAATACCAGAAACAACCCACAACCACAACAACCAACCTTGAAAACCTTACCTTTACCTAATCATATCTTACCTATTGCTCCTCATTTAACTTCACATAGTGGAAAGGAATATAATCTCATTGAACAACTTATGAATACTCTTGCAAAGATACCCCTATGGGATTTAATTCAGAATTCCCCAAACTATCATAGTATGATTCAAACAACCTTACAATAAGTAGTGGTTCTTCCTAGTACAAATGAAAATGATGTGGCAACTCTCATACAAGGAATGAATATAGTTAATGTCAACATAACATTTCATCAATATGAACTACCCCTTTAGCTTTGAGACAAAAAAATGAGGCATTTATGATCATTGCTCAATTTAATAGAATATGCATAAAATGGACCATGGTGGATAATGGTTCCACCCATACTATGTTATGCCTCATGACCTTTCATACAATCTTCTTTTGGGAAGACCATGGATTCATGAGATGTGTGTGGTTCCTCCGACTCTTCATTGTATTATGAATTATGTCTATGACAACAAGGTATACCAAGTTGAAATGGACCCCAAGCCTGAAAGTTGCCTACAAGTGGAAAACGAAACTACAAGTCCTCTGAGCACATTAATTCCCACATCCAATATAAAAACTTTAAAAGAAGATAAGTAAAAAGTGGAAACACTGTCAAAATTATTGAATGATGATTGGGGTTCCTTGGATTTCACACCCTCATTTAAAGGATAATACATAATAACAAGAAAAGAAGATGAAAAGCAAACACAACCAATGGTCATGTCAACTCAAAATTTGGAAGAAAAATCACAAACATCTTACTCCCCTACTCTTGAAGAATATACAATTTATACAACAAACTTTGATGAAATAGACTACCAACAAGCACCAAACCCGAAAGAAATGAACCAACTTTACGAGAGAGGTTATGAACTTGTGAAGCAATTGGGTCACAATGGTAAAGGATGTGGAAAGAAAGAACAAGGAATTAAATTTCCTATAGATCCTAACATACAAGAGACAAAGACCGGTTTGGGATATTGTCCTTCTAAAATTATGCAAGCAACAAAGCAACCATCGTTAAACATCAGTAATTAATATATGTGATACCATTTGAAAGTTATAGATGTTTTTCAATCAGCCTATCAATCAGGACTTTAGTCATAATTCAAATAGAAAATGAATAATAATTATTTATCAAATTCAAAGTAAAACATAATTTATATTGGTGGAAAGCAGAGAATCTCCTTTAAAAACCCTTTTTGTTTCATCAATTTTGGGTTAAAAAAAGTCGTCAGCCACATGGGCCATCATATCACTTAGGTATCATCACTTTTTGGCCCATTATGATCCTAATCAGTAAAGAGCATCTAGTCTACTACATCAACTGAACTATGATAGATTATGAGAAATGATACACAACAATAGAAAATAAATTTTTGGCCCTTTTATTTGCTACAAGTAAATTGTGAAATTATTTGCTAAATGTGGAAATACAAGTGATGACAAAATTTGACCATCTCAAACATCTTTTTAATAAAATAGATTTATCCAGATGTCTAGCTAAGTGGGTGATGTTTTTGACTGAGTTTGACCTAACGCTTGTTTCACCAAATGAAATTAAGTGGCAAGCCTTGACCGACCAATTAGTTGATTCTCCTTCCCCTTTGGCATTCCTAGTAATGACTCTTTCCTTGATGATAATGTGTTGACAATCGAAATTAATACATGGGAATTATATTTTGATGGATCTAAGTGTAGAACACGCTCCGATGTTCAGGTTATATTAATCCCACCTACAGGAAAGCCTATTATCTTGTCATATTGGTTAAATTTCCTATGTACAACAACACAATTATGTATGAAGCATTTCTCATTGGGTTACGCTCTGCTTTAATATTCTATGTGAAAGATATTAGGATCTATGGAGATTCACAATTATTAATCAAACAAATAAATGGGACATATCAAGAAAATCATGACAAATTATCCAAATACAAGTATCTCACAATAAAATTATTAGATAAGTTTGAATCATTCATTATTGACAACATCCCATGAAAAGAAAATCGACATGCAGATGCAATGGCGAGTGCAACCTCTCTTATATCACCTTCAGATCCTTCAAAAGATGTCACATTTATTGTTCACCCAATCATGAATCCATCCATTGAAAGTAAACTTGAAGAAGTGTTTCAACAACTAAGCAAGACTTGAGTGAATGGAATGTTACAATATTCAACTATTTGAAAGATGGTACTATTCTCGAGCCCACAACAATGAATACCCGATGTCGCTTGTGAAAACTAGCAACCAAGTACAACATTCTAGCCAACATATTATACAAAATATCCTTTAGTGGTATTTTTCTTAGATGTCTTAACAAATCCGAAATTCCCATAGCACTCAAAGAGGTGCATGTGGGTGCATGTGGAGGTCATTTTGGAGGAAGATCATTAGTGCAAAAACTCATTTGTATAGGATATTACTGGAGGCATATCAAAAGTGATCTCTTTGCATAGATTAGGAAATGTCATAAATGTCAGGAACATAGCAATTTGATTCATACTCTTGCTGCTGAGCTCCTTACCCAAATTCCTATTTGGTCATTCTTAGTATGGGGATTGGATCTAATTGGAAAAAAAATTCCACCTTCATCTATTGGCCATATGTTTATAATCACAACAACAAATTGTTTAACAAAATGGGTAGATGTCATTCCTCTTCAATCAACAACTACTGATATAATATGTTGTTTCATATTGGAACACATTATTTCTCACTTTGGACTTCCTTCTATATTAGTTTTAGATAATGGAACACCATTCAAGAAAAATTATGTGAAGAAATTCCTTGACACATTTAATATCCAACATCGCTTTTCAATAGCCTACTACCCACAATATAATAGTCAAGCTAAAGCAACTAATAAAACTCTTGAAAAAATCCTAATAAAAATAGTTAATAAACATAACAAGGATTGGCATACATAATTGGCGTATGTGTTATGGGCTTACCATACTAGTGTCATAAAATCAACAGGAATAAATCCTTATAACCTTGTCTATGGCACTGAGGCAGTGATACCCTTGGAGTTAGAAATCCCCACATTAAGGATTGCTCTTCAAGAGTTCATCAATGATGACACTTAAAAACAACATATATTTCATCAGCTTGAGATGCTTGATGAACATTACATTAACGCTCTTGAGCACCTCTAGGCTTATGCTAATCAGTTACAATGCAAGCATAGTAATCATGTCATCCCTCGTGTATTTAGTAAAGGTGACTTGGTCTTGTATGAAAATCAACGAAAAGATAATTCTGACCCGACTGAAAAAAGAAAATTCAGTCCTAATTGGTTAGGACCTTACACAATTAGCAAAAATTATGGGTCTGGTGCATATATGTTAATAGAAATGGATGATACACCCCTCAAAGACCCTATTTATGTCACGTATTTGTGCCAGTATTATGTCTAATCCCCTTGAATAATATGAATGGTAAGCAATGTTGCTAGAGCTAAGGGATTATATCCTAGTGGCTTTCACATTGCTTTGTTCTTGACAACAATTATTTGGGTGTCTTGAACACCAAAGTGATTATTTAATTTAATTACTTTTGGTCTCATGCTATTCAATTTTATTTCATGTGTCATGTTAGATTAGATCCTTATATACATTTAATGCTCCTTAGTTAAATCATAAGTGCATTTAATTTAAGATAACGTACTTCATCACAATGTTGCATCTAAGAGAAACTGTAATAGTTTTTTTGGTTAGATCACATAAAGCATGCTAAATCATGGAAGCATTTATTAAATAATCTTACAAAGGTTATTTAATCAATCACATTGAAATTTAACATTCAAAAAAAATATATATCAAGTGCTCATATATACATATATATATATATATATATATATATATACCAAAGTTTTGTGTACATATCATCAAATATCCAATACTACTAAGGCCTGTGGCTACTAGATCCCTCGGGATTTGGTGGTCACATATGTCTAGTAGTAGTCTGTCAGGAGATAGTGGTGTGCGACCATGATCGGGATCCACTGAGTGTATAATTGCTTTTGTGCTTATTATTTTATTTCAGGGGCGAGGTTCCAAGAGTTGGAAAGATTCATTGGAAAAAGGACAAGCCGATAGCCACTCAGATCAGAGATCTGTTGCATAATTTTGTAGACACCAAATAAAGAATGTAACTATCTGGGGATACTTTAAAAGTTTTCAGACTATGATGCAAGCTAGAGAGATTATTCCTACTTCAAAAACTGAGAAGTACAAGGATATAATTTATTTCATGGTAGACATTGATCAGTGTATAATGGAAGTTGTTGATCCCAAAACAATCTGGATCATGCCTATGGGGTATGAAGTTGAAGAGAAAATTTTAGATATGTATGCACAAAACTTACTAAGTAAACCTCTCAATCTGAAAAAAGAGAGGTTCGATACCTATGCAGAAAAGGACATACAGGTGCACAATGAGCTCAGGAAACCTGTGGTAACCAAAAGAGTTAGAAAAGAGGTAGAAGTTCTTGCAAAACGTTTGGGAATATCTATAGAGAAATTAAAAGAAGCTAGAAAGAAAAGGGAAGAAGCTGAAGCAACAAAGGAGGCAGCAAAAACTCAATCAGCTGGTTTGGTAGCACCATCTGCCTGAGCTAGATCAACCAAAAGCCCTGCATCCCATTCAGCCCCTGCAGTAAAATCAATCCCTGTGAAAACTGAATCAAAGGGATCCAGTAAGGATGGAAAGAGGAAGAAAGATAAGAGAAAAAGAGTCCATGTAGTAGTCTCTAAGTATGAATAGAAAAAGTCTGATGAAGGAGTCAAATAAATTAGGCATCAAGGCACCAAGGCAACAACAGTTACAAAAAGAAAGCCCTCTGGTGGAGATGACCAAGGAAAGAAGAAGGAAAAGACTGAAAAACTGGGTATGTCAGTGGAAGTAGTTGAAAAAGATTTGGTTAAGGATGGAAATCTAAAACCACTCTGTAAATGGTATGAATATTTTTGTGAATCTGATAAAAGAATTCTTGAAGAAGAAACAATAAAACATATGAAAATTTTCATTAAAGTGTTGATTGGAATAATGCCAAATTTTCCTAAAAGTCTATATGACATTTTGGAAATGAGGAGACTCAATGCTACAATATAAGAAGAATAGATAAGAGAAAGAATCCTTGAAAAATTGTGTTCGGTAATGTCTGTGGATGAGATATAGGCATTCTTGAATAAATCCAAAAAGGAAATTTAAAATAAAATCACTGGTAAATAAGCTCATGATTGGTCTAGCCGATGAAGTTAGAAAATAAACTGAGAAAATCCTAAGGGAGATACTGTTAAATGATAGAATTGATGTTGTAGCTGAGGAAACTCATTTTAAAGATGCCCCACTTGGTTCGGTAAAGGAAGCAGAAGAAGTAAATTGTGATACAACTGATGATTTAAAAATTCCTCCTATAGTGGAGAGAAAAGAAATTCCTATGGAAGTTGAGATACTTCAAAATGTATTAGTTGAGGAAATGGAAATCCCTAAAGATAAATCAGAACCTGCAACTATGGAAGTAACAATTGAAGAGAAGAAAGATGATGTAAAAGCAATCCCAGTAGTGGCAAGAGACACTACTGAGGCAGTGGAGAAATTTTTGATAGAAAAAAAAGAAGAAATTGATCTGAAATTGATTGAAGGTCCTATTGACCTATCTACCTTGAGTTCAATCCAGAAGATGAAGGTAGCATCAGTTTCTTAAGCAAAAGACAGAGAAGAGCTACTGAAGTCACACATTGAAGATAGTGAACTGCTAAATCTTGCATCTGGAGTATTGGAAAAGATAATGCCCTCTTATGTGAAAGATCTGATTAGTTCTTCCTCCATTGAATTGAAAAAGGTTATCAACTCAGTTAGTACTCACTTTTAGTCACTTGAGAAATCAGCTATGGTGAAAGTGCAAAAAGAATTTGATGTCAAAAGGTTTAGTGGATTGAAAGAAATGATTGTTAAAGATAAAACCATTCTAGCCAAATGTGTGAATAATGTACATAATGCTTTTTCAGAAGGTGGAAATATTTACAAAACATGTTTGTCTTTTTTAAAATTTACTGAAGCTAATGAGAAAAAGGTTAAGGATCTAGAAAAATAGTTAAATACTATTTCTGAAGCATTTGATCCTCTAACTGGTGGTGTTGGAAAGATAGAAGGTGAAGTGATGTATTTTCTTGACAAAATAAAAAGCTTGAAGCATGATAATGACAAAATTGTTGTAATAACATGTGAACTTAGAGGCATAATTTGTCCAAAAATTGAGATATTGTCAAACGCTCTAAAGAAAGGAGAAGACATTATGGAAGTTGGTGATCTAGCCAATTTGGAATATGTAGAGACCCAATCCTACCTGATCTATGATCACATAACAATCCTGGAGGGTCTCAAAAGAGTTTGGGACACAAATTTGATCCAATTGAAGAAAAATTTTGTAGACATTTTTCAGTTTATGTAAGTTAAAGAAGCATTTTTTGTATAATAGTTTTGATTGATTAATCCATTTTTGGTATGTGAATCCCTATCTTTGCCATTGATGTCAAAGGGGGAGAATAGTGGAGTGAAAAATGCATAATCATCTCAGGGGGAGAATTGTATTTCTGGAATTTTGGAGATGGCAGTGCAGTTTATCTTGGTACCGATCCAACACTTAGCCATTTTTCACTAAGTGTTGCCATCAATGCCAAAGGGGGAGATTGTTGGCAAGAGACACTGCTAGTATCATTTGGTGTTTTCATTGATGGAAACCCTAACCAATGATTAGATATGCACATCATCATTCGATCATACTGACAGACATATTGAAGATTGACAAGGAAGAATAGAGCATCCAGTAGTTTAGTGTTCGTCGATTAGTATGAAGATTTTTTGTTATTATTTTGTGTTGCACATCTTAGGAAATGTTTTTTGGTATATTATCTATGTTACTATTGAAGCACAGTGGCTCGTATCGATCCTTGTGTGAGTTAGAAGATCTGGTTGGCTAGTTCTCTATTTCATCAGTACTGGAGCCGACTTTATGAATGAATTATGTCGTGGATGTATGAGAAGTAATTAGTTAAGTGTTTTTGTATTCATACATCTTTGTTTGGGTCCTAGCCAAGTTGTGTCTGATTACTGTGGGTACGCATTACATATTATTCATGATTTGAGCCGATAGTTGCAAATTTTGTTGTGTTCTATTGAAGCCGACAAAGTGTAATTGAATTCTATGTTGTGGATATATATAAGATCGTCTGTATCATTTTGTGTGAAGTATGAAGTGTGTGTTAATGTGAATTGAGAATTAGAGCAGAGAATAATAGCGATAATGCACAGTTTCACTTGTGCATAGAGAATTTGTGTTTTGAGTGTGAGCAGAACAGAGTGGAAGTGCAGAATCAGTCCAATAGGATAAAAAATAAAATATTGTGCTTAACCAGGAACTGTAATCAGGCATATGTAGATGTTATTTTTCTTAGTTCAAACTCTTAGATGGTTTTAATCTAATTTTATTTGTAAGTAAGTGAGCCTTCCCTTTGAGTAGTGAGCTCTAGGTAGTGTGCCTGAATGCAAGTGCATTCCCCTTATTGTAAACTTCATTTGAATATACATAGATTAAATTGTGGATTGGCCATCCACCGTGGTTTTTCCCATAACAGGTTTTCCACGTAAAAATCCTTTTGTTATGGTGTTGTGTTCAATTGCTTCATGTTTATGCATTATGGTTGAATGTTGTTAATGCTTTGAAGATAAAGGTTAATAAAGTTTTTTTTGCACAACACTGATTCACCTCCCCCTCTCAGTGTAGCTTGTTTCCAATAGTAACAATATGTCAAAAATTTCCTTGAAGGTCTTGTATCATCCTTTAGAAGCTTGAGAGATCCAAATACAAGTGTAGCAAACCCTTAAATGATTTGCAACACAAATGAATTAAGGAAGTGCATGTAGGAGTTTATATACCTAGTGAACTATCTTTTTATCAGTCTTATCTTTGTCTTTTTTCCATGTAGGCTCTTATGATGGCTTATTCATTTGACAACGACTCATGAATTCTCTATATGGTGATAGGATTTTCCAAAGGCCTTGAACCTCCCTTAAAATCCAATAACTAAGTCTTCAACAAATAGAATGTTCAATATTGACCAACACATAAGACTTCTAAAATCATATGGCTCTTATAAAATATGCAAACCAAATTTTATTTTGAATGAATCCATCCATAAACATATACAATGATTGTTGGAAGAGTAACTTAAAGTTAAGATAATATCATTGACTTCATTTCTTTATGTAGCAACACTAATCCTTCTACCATCGCATCCATTCAACACTTGATCAAGGATTTATTAATTATGTGGGTGGCTATTTTTTGTTGGAAATGAAACCTCATGCATCCACCTAGATTATTTGCCCACATCACCATACAAACTGAAACATATGGCTCAAGCCTTTGAAATACGAAGAAAGACTTCAAAGCTTGATAGATTAGTAAATGATGGGAAGCCCATTTAAGTGCATCATCTATTTCCTTTTCAACTCCAAAATCACAACTTCTTCCTTGGTGCCAGGATATATACAACACAATAGACCATGTAATATAAATGTAATAATATTATGGTGTTAAACTAGAAAGTGAGCTATCTTTCTATGCACCACATAGCTCAAAGGTTCCACATTTTCATTGAAAAAATGGGATGATTGGGTATAATGCATGAATAACAAATAATATTTTCAAATCAAAATTTCATTCCTTTCCAAATTTGTAAAGCTTGAATGGTGTAGAATTATTGAACTACACAAATTTAGAATACCACAACAAACTAAACTACAGATGAAATATTAAGTTATCCAAATTTATAATCCAAAACTCACTCTAGCTTGGAAATTCACCTTGGCACAAGATTTCATGAATTTCTAGTTATTCGATCAATATAAAGCAATGCAAGAAATTTGCATGATTCCTTCAACAACCATCTAGGATAGGTCTTCACTACCAAAACTAGTTTACCCTTAGGGTTTTCATCCTAGGGTTTTAGCTCCTCAAGAAGGTCTCCAAAATCTAGTTGATTAGAATAAACCATGCATGCCTGGAAAAAAAGCCTTCCAAAACCTTTATTCCACTTTTTGTAACTACTACCCACCTTTTCTTGAAAAACATATTTACTTTTAATTTTACTTTGTATTTCTCCCTAAAAGTAACTTATTTAAAATATTAACATTTCAATCATTTGTCAAATTTACTTTATAATTAAAATAATTAAATTCAGTTGATAATTATTTTATGTTTTTTCAACAAAATTAATTATTTAATTATTATAATATTTTTCGCACCACAAGTAAACTATGGAAAAATATACAATCTTGAACCAAGATTGATGAAGGGTACTCCCCTTACAATTCTGAAACTCACAACAACAATAGAGAATTGCATAAATGAAAAGCAAGAAGGAAGCAAAGATTTTCTATTATCACTAAAATGAAAATAAAATTACAACATTACAACTGACATCACATGGGCTTTCTAATTACATAAATTTACAAATCTACAAATTGGAGCCACAATATACTCTACTCTATTGTCTCTTTGTAACCCCCATTTTCATCCTTTATCTAGAATGCATAACTACCCAAGAATCTTTTGGAAAGTGTAACCCCTATAAGAAGAATTTTTTTTTTTTTTTATATTTAGTAGTGCAACTTTGTGGGATGGTAACTTTCGATCCAACCTTCAAAATTTCTATTATAATACATTTTTAGAAATATCTTGAGGAGATTTTTGGCCGCAAAATTGTACTATATGGTATATTTTGTTTTTTGACCAAATTTCGGGCCCATCAGGAGCCTCTGAGTGCTTCAAAATTGACTTCAAATATTTTAACAAAATTTTCAAAAAAATAAATTTAAATATCTCTCAAATGATAAAGGATATTGAAGTTATTTATTCACCATTGGCTTCAATTTACCATTCCAGAGGTCTATGTGAGATTTCATGCCAATATGTTCATAAATGAAAACTTACTAAAAATAGTAACTTGCCAAATTTAGCCCTTATTGAAAAGAAACAACATTTTTTTGGTTGATGCAAGATTGATCTTACACCCTGTATGCTCTTGCATCAGACACCGTAGATAATTTTTAAAAGTGATCATGTCACTTCTTAGGAGTTAGAGGGAAACCAAGTCAATTAATCTCAGCCTTAGGTAACCATGATAAATCTTCAACTAGCCTTCCTCTCCATTTCACCAAGTAATTTTTATATTACCTGTTTCTTGTGCTTATACTGACATGACTATCCAAAACTTCTTCTATCTCTTCCTTCTCTGAATTAGGTGTTGGAACATTTCACTATGCCTTTGTCAATTCATTATCCTTATCTCCTTCATGATACTCTATCAAATCAACAATGTTAAACATGGGTGGAACATGAATCTCCTTGAAAAATCTACCTCATAAGAATTTACCGTATCATGCTTCTTCAAGACCTTGCATAGTCCAAACTTCATCATCTTTAACTTGTTGTATGTACCAAATGTAAATATCTTTTGCAAAAATGAACCATGACTTCATCTCCTACCTACAACTCCTTATACCTCCTTTTTTGATCTACCTTAGCCTTATACTATGAGTTCATCCTATTGAAATGTTTCTTCACCTCTTCATGAAAATTCTTCAAGTGCTCAACAAAATATTCAACCTAAAAACTACTCTTCTCCCCCTTATCCATCTTTCTTAGTTCAGAAGTAGTTCTTGGACTACTACCATACACAATATGGAATGGTGATCTACCCATGCTCCTATTGACAAAATTGTTATAAGAAAATTACATCTATGGTAAATTCAAATCGCATCCCTTGGGTTTGTCTCCTACTAAGCATATGAGTAGGTTACCCAAACTCCTAGTCACCACCTCTATTTTTCAATCTATCTATGGATTGTGTATATAACTAAACTTCAAATTAGTATTCATCTTGTTCCACAATGTCCTCTAGAAATATTGAACAAACTTGGTATCTTGATCGAAAACTATGCTCTTGGGTAGACCACGTATTCTCACCACCTCTCTAAGAGAATAATTCTACAACATGAACATCATCACTGGTCTTATGACATAGAATGAAGTGTGGCATATACGAAAATCTATCCACCATCAAAAATATGGAATCATGTCCTCCCATGGCCTCTCAGGTACAATTAATGGATAATACAATCTAGTATTTTGAATTGTTCCCTTTTCCAACTGACATACTCTACTTGACTCTACACAACCTTCTTCACATCCTATTGTAACTATGGCCAATAGCAACATTCACCAACAATAGAAATGGTATTTATCTTGACCAAAGTGTCTTGCTAATCCTCTACTGTATTTCTCCTTGATTAGGTTCTCTCTCATCAAACTCCTTGAAATGCACAACTGATTCCCTCAAAACAACATGCCATCTTGGATTGTAAAATACAACCATCTCATCTGATCCAAAATGATAGGCTTCTTGTAATATTTCTAAGCCTTTGCAGAATGAGGATCCTCAGGATACAGTCTCTTAAGTTCATTTAACCCAACAAGTTTAATCTACATTTTTATTAACAGTTTTTTCCTCCTACTTAAGGCATCTGCAACTCTCTTAGATCTTCCACTCCTATGCTTCAAAATAAATGTACAAATTTTCAAAAATTCAACCCATTTCATATGTATTTGATTCAACTTCCTTTGAATATTTAAATATTGTAAAGCTTGATGATTAGTAAATAAAGAACACGCTTTTGGCAACAAATAGTATCTTCATTTCTTCAAACCCTGGACAATAGCATAAAACTCATGATATAAAAAATACTTCTTTTTTGCATCATTCAAATTTTCACTAAAATAAGCAATGGGTTTACCTTCTTGACTCAAACCAGGTCCAATGGCATTGCCACTAGCTTCAAAATCTACCTGAAATACCTTGTTGAAATATGGAAATTCCAAAATATGTTGGTCAGCATCTTGAATTTTCTTGAACATATCAAAACTTCTTGTTGCTCATGTATTCCACTTAAAATATTTTCTATCCCCTCTCATTTTTTCAATTAGAGGTGCACGAATACTACTAAAACATTTCTTAAAAAATTTATAAAAAAATTCCAAATCATGAAAATATCTCACCTTCGTAGCACTCCATGGTGTAGGAAATTGAAAAATATCTTTCACCTTCTCTAGGTCCATCTTAAGACCCTTACTGAGATAAAAAATCCCATGTAAACCAACTCTCTATTCATAAAACTACACTTCTTCAAATTGATCAACAACTTATCCTCTCTTAGCTTCTAAAAAAAATTGTTGATATGTGTCAAATTCTCCTCTAATGTCTTGCTAAAAATTAAAATGTCATCTAAATAAACAGTGACCAATTTACCCAAAAAATATTTCAATACCTTATTCACTAGCCGCATGAAAGTGCTCAGTGTATTGGTTAGCCAAAAAGGCTTGACTAACCACTCATACAAGCCCCTTTTGGTCTTAAATGATATCTTCCATTCATCTCCTTCTTTATCATCTCTAGAGATCAATGAAAAACACATACTCTCATGTCTCATACCTTCTAGGGACTTTCTTCCATCAACAAAAAAAATATTTGTATTACTAAATACCTTTTCTTCTACCTCCTTCAGTGGTTTCAACTTATGACACACACCATTCTTTGTCAAGGAATAGGTGTTAACATGCCCATTATACACTGCTTATTGATCAAACTTCCATGGTCTACCTAACAACATGTGACAAACATCCATAGGTATAATATCACACAAAACCTCATCCTGATGTAACCAATCTTAAACTCTACCAAAAATTTCCCATTGACCAATGTTCTATGGTCCTTCTACAACCATGAGATCTGGTATGGTTTTGGATGCCTTCTCCTCTCCAACTACAACTTCATAAGAATTTCCTCTGAAATTAAATTGTCGGTGCTACCTTGATCAATGATAACATTATAAAATTTACCTTCACACTTGCATTGACTGGAGAATAGGTTCTTTATTTGATCTGCTTCCTTCTCCTCATTTATCAAGGCTCTAAATACAACAAGGTCCTCTCGTCTTTTAGCATCTTCAGCATGTGAAGACCAAGCATCTTCATCTACATGGGTAAATTAGGCATTACCTTCAAGTCTTCTATTTTCCCTCCCTTGATTTTGACGACACTCATAGGATCTATGTCCTTCTTGTTTCCATTGAAAATAGGTTTCACAGAAGCCTCATCTTCCTAGTCCTCATCTAGATCTTCTTCTCCCCCTTTGGTCTACATTATTTTGATCTCAAAGCTGGTAGGTATTATCTCCTTGTTGGTTCTGACTGCTATTAGATCCTTCAATCTTCCTTTGATCTTCACTTTGGGTCCCACATTACCATCCACTAGTCTTTCCACCAAGACCTCCACCCCTTTTCTTTATCTTGAACCTTCTATTCAACTTCTCTTCCACCTTTAGGGAGAATTGATATGCATCTTCAGTCTTGGTCATTCTCACAAAACTCAACTCCTCTTGGATGCTTGGTTTCAACCCATTAATATAATGAGAAACATTCTCCTTGTTGGCCTTAGAATGGCATGTTAATTATGATCAAGACCCTGTAGAATTCCTTTGTGTACCCTTTGACAAATATCCCCGCTTGCTTCAATCATTGCATCTTCTTCAGCAAATCCAATTCATAATGTACATGAATGAATTTACTCTTTAGTTTCTCCACCATCTAATCCCATTTGGTTATCTTCTATTTACCTCTACGATTTCTCTCCAACTAGACCTCTTTCCACCATATGCTAGCATGGCCTTTCAATGTGGCCTTTACAAAATTGACCCTTTCCAGATCTTCTATTTCCTCATACTCAAAATACTCTTCCATTTCATTGACCCAATCAATCAACTCCTCTAGATTCAAGTTTCCAAAAAAAATTGAAAGTTCTATCTTTGGCCTCTTTCCAATCTTGGAAATGGCTCTAAGGAGTCCGAATTTTCCAAGATCTATTACATCTTGTTCTTCTTATTCGAATGGCTCTTCATTTTCAACCTTATCTTCACTTTCATCTCTTCTTCTGACATAAACTCCTCTATTTATCTCCTCTTGTAGTGCTTGAACTTGTCTCTGGAGGTCTCTAAAACCCTCTTTTGTTACCCTAAATTTTCTCTAACCACAGTTTCTTCATGGAGGCATATTTTCTCATAGACCCACAACCACAAGTCTTGGTATAAACTACCTCAAGTTTGGCAATCTTTCTACACACTCAAGATCTCCTACTCTGATACTACTTGATGAAGGGTACTCCCCTTACAATCTAAGTCTGACAACAACAACAATTAATTATACATAAAACATACAAGAAGTAAGAAAATATTCTCTATTATCATTGAAATGAAAATGAAATTAAAAATTACAAGTGACATCACATGGGCTTTCTGATTACATAAATCTATAAATTTGTAAATTGAAGCCACATTATACTTTGGTCTACCCTCTGTATGTAACCCCCATTCACATCCTTTATTTGGAATGTGTAATTGTAGAGGAATATTCTAAAAAGTGTAACCCCATAAGAATAAATTTAGAAATTTTATTATATTTGTTAGTGCAACTTCACGGGGTTGTAGCTTCAGATCCAACCATCATATTTTTTATTATAATACCTTTTCAAAAATATCTCGAGGAGATTCTTGGTGGAAAAATGGTATTGTAGGATATGTTTCTATTTTCTATAACTTTTCGAGCCCATCTAAAGCCTCTAGGTGCTTCAAAATTGACTTCAAAGTTTTTAACAAGATTTTAAAAAATTGAAATTTTAATCTCTCAAATTATAAATGATATTGAAGTGATTTCTTCACCATTGGCATAAATTTATCATTCCATAGGTCTCTGTAATATTTCATGCCCATATGTGCATAAATGTAGAATTAATAAAATAGTAACTTCCAAATTTAGCCTTTATTGAAAATAAATAAATAAATTTTTGGTTGATGCAAGATTTCTCTTACACCTTGGATGCTCTCACACCAGACACCCATGGTAACTTTAAAAAGTGACCCTATCACTTCTCTAGAGTTAGAGGGAAATTAAAATGGTTAACCTTAGCCTCAGATAACCATGATGAATCTTCAACTATCCTTCCTCTCCATTTCACCCAGTACTCTGTGTATTGTTTGTTTATTGTGCTTCTATCTAAATGACTATCCAAAATATCTTTTATCTCTTCCTTCTCTAAAGTAGATACTGTAACATTGCACCATGCCTCTACCAATTCATTATCTTTATCTCCTTCATGATATTATGTCAAATCATAAATTTTAAACATGGGTGAAACATGAATCTCATTCAATAACTCTACCTCATAAGCATCACTTGAATCTTGATTCTTCAAGATCTTGCATGGTCCAAAATTATTCATCTCTAACTTTTTGTATGTAACAAATAGAAACCTCTCCTTTCACAAATGAACCATGAATTCATCTCCTACTTGGAACTCCTTATACCTCCTTTTTTGATCTGCCTTAGTCTTATACTATGATTTCATCTTATTCATATGTCCCTTCACCTCTTCATACAAATTCTTTGAGTGCTCAACAAAATATTTAGCCTTAACACTACCCTTCTCCCCCTTATCCATATTTCTCATTTTAGATGTAGTTCTTGGACTACTACCCAACACAATCTAGAATGGTGATTTACCCATGCTCTTGTTGAAAATTTTGTTATAAGAAAATTCTACCTGTGGTAGAATCAAATTCCATCCCTTGTGTTTCTCTCCTAATAAGAATCTTAGCAGGTTGCCTAATTGCCTATTCACCACCTCTTTTTTCCATCTATTTGTGGATGGTGTGCAAAGCTAAACTTGAAATAAATCTTCATCTTCTTCCATAATGTCCTTCAAAAATACCCAACAAACATGGTATCTCAATCTAGAACTATGCTCTTGGTTAGACCAATGTGTAGTCTCACAACCTCACTCAAACATAATTCTACAACATGACCAACATCACTGGTCTTATGAGATGGAATGAAGTGTGTCATATTAAAAAATATATCCACCACCACAAATATGGAATCATTCCCTCTCTGTGTCCTTAACAATTGAAGAACAAAATCCATACTGATGTCCTCCCATGGCTCTTAGGTACAAGTAATGGCTGATACAATCCATTATTCTGACTTGTTCCTTTCCAACTAAGATACTCTTCAAATATACACAAAATTATTTACATCCTACTACAACTATGGCCAATAGTAACACTCACCAATAATAAAAATGGTCTTATCTCAACCAAAGTGTCTAGCTAATCCTCCACTATGTTTCTCCTTGATCAAGTTCTCTCTCATGGAACTCCTTGGAATGCACAACTGATTCCATTGAAACAAAATATCATATTGGATTGTAAAATACAACCATCTCATCCTATCCAAAGTGATAAGATCCTCGCAAGCTCTCCAAGCCCCTACAAAATCAAGATCCTCAAGATACAAGCTCTTGAGTTCATCAAACCCAACAACTTCAATCTATTTTTTTGTTAAAACAAATTGCCTCCTACTTAAGGCATCTGTAACTCTATTAAATATTCCACTCCTATGCTTCAAAAAAAATGTATAACTTCAAAAATTCAACCCATTTTAGATGTCTTTGATTCAACTTCCCTTGACTATTTAAATATTGTAAAGCTTGATGATCAGTAAATAAAACAAATTCTTTTGGAAAAACATAGTGTCTCCATTTTTTCAAACCCTAAAATTTATAGTATAAAACTCCTAATCATAAAAATAATACTTATTCTTTGCATCATTCAATATTTCACTAAAATAAGAAATGGGTTTACCTTCTTGACTCAAAACAACTTCAATGGCATTACCACTAGTTTCACAATCTACTTGAAATACCTTGTATAAATCTCAAAGTTCAAAAACAGGTTGCTCTGTAACTTTCTTCTTCAATATATCAAAACATTTCATTGCTCCTATAGTCCACTTAAACTCTTTTCTCTCCCCTCTCATAATTTCAATTAAAGGTGCACAAATACTACTGAAACCTTGATAAAATTTCTATAAAAACTTGCAAAATCATCAAAAGATCTCACTTTTGTAAAACTCCTTGGTGTAGGCCATTCAATAATATATTTCACCTTCTCTAGGTCCATCTTAAGACCCTCCACTAAGAACAAATCCCATGTACACCAACTCTTTCTTCAAAAAATTACACTTCTTCAAATTGATCAAAAACTTCTCCTTTCTTAGCTTCTCAAAAACTTTTTTGATATGCATCAAATGCACCTCCAATTTATCGCTAAAAATTAAAATTTCATCGAAATAAACAATGAAAAATTTACCCAATTTTTTTTTTAATACCTCATTCATTAGCCGCATGAAATTGCATGGTGCATTGGTTATCCCAAAAGGCATGACTAACCAGTCATAAAATCCCTCTTTGGTCTTGAACACAGTCTTCCATTCATCTCCTTCTCTAATCTGGATAGATGGTGATAACCACTATTTAGATCTATCTTCATGAAGTAATCAGCTCCACTTAAACAATCCATGATGTCATCCATCCTCAGCAAGGGAAATCTATACTTGATGGTGATCTTGTTGATGGCTCTAGAATCTATACATATATATCATTCCCCATCCTTATTTGGTGCTAGTACTATAGGTACTACACACAAAATCAAACTCTCTCTGATCAATCCCTTTCACAATAACTCTTGCACTTGTTTGTTCAACTATTAAATCTCTACTATAGTCATATAATGATCTGCCTTATTTGGAAAATTGGCTCCAAGAATTAGGTCCATCTAGTGGCTAATCTTCCTTACTGGAGGAAAACCTTTAGGTACATTATCAAAAACAATTTCTGAAAATGTATTTATCAAATCTGAAACCTCTACATGTACCTCATTGGTATCTTCTTTATCAATTCTAGGGATCAATGAAAAAAACATATGCTCATGTCTCATACCTTCTAGGAAATTACTTCCATCAACCAAACAAATCCTTGCATTACTGCATACCTTTTCTTCTACCTCATTCATGAGTTTCAACTTATGACGAACACCATCCTTTGTCAAGGAACAAGTGTTAGCATGCACATCATGCACTGCTCACCAATCAAAATACCATAGTCTTCCTAACAACATGTGACAAACATACACATATATAATATCACACAAAACCTCATCTTGATACCAATCTTAAACTTTACCAAACATTTCTCATTGACCAATACTATATGGTCCTTTTGCAACCATGCGATACGGTATGGTTTTGGATGAATTCTCCTCTCCAACTACAACTTAGTAACTATTTCCTCTTAAATAAAATTATCAATGCTACATCCATCAATGATAATATTACAAACTTTACCTTCACACTTACATCGAATGTGGAAAAGGTTCTTTCTTTGATCTGGTTCCTTCTCCTCATTCAACAAGGCTCTTCTGACAACAAGGGCCTCTCCTCTTTCAACATATTTAAAATGTAAAGATTGAGCATCTTAATCTACCTAGGCAACTTATAAATTACCTTCAAGTATTATTTTTGTCCTCACTTGAGGTCGAGGACACTCGTATGCTCTATGTCCTTCTTCTTGCCATTGAAAATAGGTTCCACAGAAGCCTCCTCTTCCCAATCCTCATCCAGATCTTATTCTTCCTCTTTGGTATCTATTATTTTGATCTCGAGGATGGTAGGTATTATATCCCTTCTGGTTCTAACTTATATTGGATCCTTCAATCTTCTTTTGATCTTAACTTCAGTCTCCATATGATCGTCCACTAGTATTTCCACCATTACCTAGACCCCTTTGCTCAATCTTGAACCTATTTTTCAAATTCTCTTCCACCTTTAGGGAAAACTGATATGCATCTTCAATCGTGGTCATCCTCACCAAACTCAACTCCTACTCTATGCTTGGTTTCAATCCATTATTGTAACGGGCAACCTTCTCCTTATTGGCCTCAGAATGGTTTTTTTTTATCAAGACCTTGTAGAATTATTTTGAGTACTCTTTGATATATCTCCTCTCTTGCTTCAATCCTTGCATCTTCTTTAGCAAATCCAATTCATAATGTAAAGGAATAAATTGTTTCTTTAGTTTCTCCACCATCCAATCATATTTAGTTATCTTCTCTTTACCTCTTTGGTTTCTCTCCAATTGGACCTATTTCCACCATACGCTAGCATGGCCTTTTACCTTGGAATTTTCAAATTTGGCCCTCTCTAGATCTTCTATTTCCTCATACTCAAAATAATTTTCCATGTCATTGACCCAATTGACCAACTCCTATCAATTCAAGTTTCCAAAAAATTTTGAAAATTCTATCTTCGGCCTCTTTCCAATCTTGAAAATGGCCCTAAATAGTTTGACTTATCTAGGATATATTACATTTTGTTCTTCTTCTTTGAATGGATCTTCATTTTCAACCTTGTCTTCACTTCCATCTCTTCTTTTGACATTAGCTCCTCTATGTAACTCTTCTTGTAGTGCTTGAACTTGTCTTTGGAGGGCTCTAAAACCCTCTTCTGTTACCAGAACATTTCTACCACCATGGTTTCTTCATGAAGGCATCTTTTCTCACAGATCCACAACCACAAGTCTTAGTGTAAAATGTCTCACATTTGATGATCTATCTACACACTTAGGATCTCCTACTCTGATACCACTTGATGAAGAGTACTCCCCTTACAATTGGAAACTCACAAAAACAACAGAGAATTTCACAAAAAATCCAAGAAGGAAGAAAATATTTTCTATTATCTTTCAAATGAAAATGAAATTACAACATTATAGATGGCATCACATGGCTTTCTGATTACATAAATTTACAACTCTACAAATCAGAGCCCTAATCTACTCTACTTTTCCCTGTCTCTATAACCCCCATTTGTATCCTTTATCTAGAATGCATAACCACCCAGGAATCTTTTGGAAAGTGTAACCCCCACAAGAATATATATATATATATATATTTTATTATATTTAGAAGTGTAACCATCAGATTTTTTATTATAATACCTTTTTAGAAAGATATTGAGGAGTTGCTTGATTGCAAAATGGTACTATAGGGTATATTTTTATTTTCAACCACTTTTTGGGCCAATTTGGAGCCTCTAGGTGCTTCAAAACTAACTTCAAACATTTTAATAGGATTTTCAAAACTTAAAATTTTAATCTCTCAAATGATAAATGATATTAAAGTGATTTCTTCACAATTGGCTTCAAGTTGCTATTTTGGAGGTCTATGTAAGATTTCATGCCCATACATACATAAATATAGACTTACTAAAATTAGTAACTTATCAAATTTAGCCCTTATTTAAAAGAAACAACATTTTTTGGTTGATGCAAGATTGCTCTTACACCCTAGATGCTCTTGCATTAGACACCCAGAGTAATTTTGAAAAGTTTTTGTATCACTTCTCAAGAGTTAGAGGGAAACCAAGATGGTTAACCTTAACCCCAGATAACCATGATGAATTTTTAGTTGGCCTTCCTCTCCATTTCACCAAGTACATGACATATTTCCTATTTCTTGTGCTTCTACCCACACAACTATCCAAAATATCTTCCATATCTTCCTTCTTTGAAGTAGGTTGTAGAAAATTGCATTGTTCCTCTATCAATTAATTCTCCTTATCTCCTTCATGATATTCTATCAAATAAGAAACATTAAAGATAGGTGAAACATGAATCTCACTCGACAACTCTACATCATAAGAATTTCCTGAATCATGCTTCTTCAAGATCTTGCATGGTCCAAACTTCCTCATCTTTAACTTGTTGTATGTACCAACTAGAACACCTTCCTTTCAAAAATGAACCATGGCTTCATCTCCTACTTGGAACTCCTTCTAGGTCCTTTTCTGATCTACCTTAGCCTTATATTGTGAGTTCATCTTATTGATATGTTTCTTCACCTCTTCATGAAAGTTATTTTCGTTCTCAACAAAATCTTCAGACTCAACACTACTCTTCTCCACTTATCCATCTTTCTTATTTTAGTAGTTCTTGGACTACTAGCATAAACAATTTGGAATTGTGATTTACCCATTCTAATTTTGACATAATTGTTATAGGAAAATTCTATTTGTGGTAAGATCAAATCTCAGCCCTTGGTTTTCTCTCCTACTAAGCATTTTAGTAGGTTACCCAAACTCCTATTCACCACCTCTATTTGTCCATATTCTTATGGATGGTATGTAGAACTACAATTCAAATCAGTCTTCATCTTCTTCCACAATGTCCTTAAGAAATACCCAACAAACTCGGTATCTCAATTTGAAACTATGCTCTTGGGTATACCATGTAGTCTCACCACCTCTCTAAAAAGTAATTCTACAACATGAACACCATCACTTGTATTATGAAACAAAATGAAGTGTACCATATTTGAAAATATATCCACCACCACAAATATGGTATCATTCCCTCTATGTGTCCTTGATAATCTAAGAACAAAATCAATACTAATTTCCTCCCATGGCCTCTTAGGTATAGGTAATGGCTGATACAATCCAATATTCTGACTTGTTCCTCTTGCCAACTAACATAATCTACAACTCAACTTAAAATTTCTGCATCCCGCTACAACTATGGCCAACAATAATGGTTACTAACAATAGTAATGCTCTTATCTCAACCAAAGTGTCCAGGTAATCCTCAACTATATTTCTCCTTGATTAGGTTCTCTCTCATGGAACTCCTTGGAATGCAGAACTAATTTCCTCAAAACAACACACCATATTGGATTGTAAAATCCAACCATCTTGTCCTATCCAAAGTGATAGGATCCTCGTAAGCTCTCCAAGCCTTTGTAAAATTAGATCCTCAGTATAAAATCTCTTGAATTCATTGCACCCAACAACTTCAATCTGCATTTTTGTTAACAAATGTTGCCTCCTACTTAAGGCATCTACAACTCTCTTAGATATTTCACTCCTATGCTTCAAAAAAAATGTATAACTTTAAAAAAATTCAACCCATTTCAAATTACTTTGAATCAACTTTTGTTGACTATTTAAATATTGTTAAGATTGATGATCAATAAATAAAACAAACTCTTTTGGCAACAAATAGTGTCTCCATTTCTTCAAACCCTAAACTATAGCATAAAAATCTTGATCAAAAACAAAATAATTCTTGTTTGCATAATTCAAATACACTAAAATAATCAATGGGTTTACCTTCTTGACTCAAAATAGCTAAAATGGCATTGCCACTACCTTCACAATCTACCTAAAATACCTTGTTGAAATCTGGAAGTGTCAAAATAGCTTACTTTGTAAGTTTATTCTTCAACATATCAAAAAAAATTGTTGCTTATTTAGTCCACCTAAACTCTTTTCTATCCCCTCTCATTGTTTTAGTTAGAGGTGCACAAATAATACTGAAACCTTCGATAAAATTTCTATAAAAACTTTCCAAACGATGAAATGATCTCCCCTTCATCGAACTCCTTGGTGTAGGCGATTCAAAAATAGATTTTAGCTTCTTTGGGTCCATCTTAAGACCCTCTATTGAGATAAACAATCCCATGAAAACCAACTCTATCTTCACAAAATTGCACTTCTTCAAATTGATCAGTAACTTTTCCTCACTTAGCTTCTCAAAAAGTTTTCTAATATCCATCAAATGCTCCTCCAATGTCTTTCTAAAAATTAAAATGGTACCCAAATTAACAATGAAAATTTTACCCTCATACATGCCCTCTTTGGTCTTGAAGGCTATCTTCCATTCATCTCCTTCTCTAATCCGGATATGGTGATAGCCACTCTTCATATGTATCTTCATGAAGTACTCAGCTCCATACAAAAAATCCATTATATCATCCATCCTTGGAAAGGGAAGTCTATACTTGATGGTGATCTTGTTGATGGCTCTATAATCTATAAACATATGGAATTCCCCATCCTTCTTTGTTTCTAGTACTGTAGGTACTACTCACAGACTCAACTCTCTCTAATTAATCCCTTTTGCAACAAATATTGCACTTGTCTATTCAACTCTTCACAATCTGCTAGAGTCATACAATGAGCTACCTTATTCAAAAAATTGGCTCTAGGAGTCAAGTCCGTCTGGTGGCTAATCTTCCTTATTGGAGGAAAACCTTTAGGTATATTATCAAAAATAATATCCTGGAACTCATTCAACAAATCTGAAACCTCTACAGGTATCTCAATGTTACCTTCTTTATCAAATCTAGGGATCAATGCAAAAAAACTATGCTAATGTATCATACTTTCTAGGAAATTTCTTCCATCAACCAAAAATCTTGGCAATATTGCATAACTTTTCTTCTACCTTCTTTAGTAGTTTCAACTTATGAAAAAATCCATTTTTTGTCAAGGAATAGGTGTTAGCATGTCCATCATGCACTGCTCATTGATCCAACTACCACAATATGCCTAACATTATGTGACAAAATCCTTAGGTATAATATTACACAAAACCTTATCCTGATAGTTACCAATCTTAAACTTTACGAAACATTGATCTTTGATCAATTCTCTATGGTCCTTATACAACCATGTGATCTAGTATTATTTTGGATGACTTCTCCTCTCCAACTATAACTTAGTAACAATTTCCTCTAAAATAATATTATCAATGCTACCTCCATTAATGATAACATTACAAAATTTACCTTCACACCTGCATGGAGTTTGGAATAGGTTCTTTATTTGATCTGGGTACTTCTCCTAATTTAGCAAGGATCTTCTAACAACAAGGGCCTCCCATCTTTTAGCATCTTCAAAATGTAAAGATTGAGCATCTTCATCTATATTGGAAACTCAGGCATTACCTTCAGGTCTTCTATTTTTCATCCCTTGATGTTGAGGACACTCATAGGAAATATGCCCTTCTTCACATTGAAAACAAGTTCCATGGAAGCCTCCTCTTTCTTGTCCTCGTCCAAATCTTCCTCTTCCTCTTTTTTCTCCATTATTTGATCTCAAGGATGGTGGGTATTATCTCCCTTCTGATTTTGACACTACTTGATCAAATAGTCTTCTTTTGATCTTAAATTTGGCCTCCATATGACTTTCCACTAGTCTTTCCACCATGATCTCCACCCCTTTCCTCGCTCTTGATCCTTTTGTTCAACTTCTCTTCCACTTTTAGGGAAAACTAATATGCATATCCAATCATGGTCATCCTCACCAAACTCAACTCCTCTTGGATGCCTGGTTTCAATGCATTATTATAATGGGAAACCTTCTCCTTGTTGGCCTTAGAATGGCTTGTTTTGATCAAGAACTTGTAGAATTCTTCTATGTACTCTTTGGTAGATCTCCCCACTTTCTTCAATCCTTACATGTTCAAAAAATACAATTTATAATCTATAGGAATGAATTGCCTCTTTAGTTTTTCCACCATATAATCCCATTTGGTTATCTTCTCTTTACCTCTTCAGTTTCTCTCCAACTTGATCTCTTTCCACCATATGGTAGCATGACCTTTCAACCTGGACTTTGCAAATTTGACCCTCTTTGATTCTTCTATTTCCTCGTACTCAAAATACTCTTCCATGTCATTGAACCAATCAATCAACTCCTCTGGATTCAGGTTTACAAAAAACATTGAAACTTTTATCTTCGACCTCTTTCCAATATTGCAAATGGACCTAAGTGCACTGACTTCTCTAGGATCTATTACATATTGTGATTCTTCTTGGAATGGCTCTTCATATTTAGTCTCATCTTAACTTTCATCTCTTCTTCTAACATTAGCTCCTCTATGTAGCTCCTCTTATAGTGCTTGAAATTTTCTTTGGAAGGCTCTAAAATCCTCTTCTATTACCCCAACATTTCTCCTACCATAGTTTCTTCGTGGAGGCATCTTTTGTCATAGACTCACAACCACAACTCCTAGTGTAAAATACCTCACATTCGATGATATATATACAAACATATGATCTCTTTCTATGATACCACTTGATGAAGGGTACTCCCATTACAATCTGAAACTCATTACAAAGAAATAGAATTGCACAAATAAAATTCAAGAAGGAAGCAAATATTTTCTATTATCACTGAAATAAAAATGAAATTACAACATTACAACTAACATCACATGGGCTTTCCGATTATATAAATCTACAAATCAGAGCCACAATCCACTCTTCTCTACCCTCTCTATGTAACCCCCAATCACATCCTTTATCTAGAATGTGTAACTACCTAGAAATATTCTAGGTAGTGTAACCCTCACAAGAAGAAATTTTTAAATTTTATTATATTTAGTAGTGCAACTTCACAGGGTCATAATTTTCAATTTGACTGTCACATTTTCTATTTGTTGGGATGTGCTATTGTTTATTGTTGTCATTAATGGTTATCATTGATGTAAACATATCTTGGTTGATTGATTAAGGTTCATTTTGATGCTTTGGTGATCCAGATTGACATGCTCTGAATGTTGTGCTATGATTGACTATCTTTGATCATGCTTGTCTTGGTCCCATTCATTTTGCAACATAATGAGATACACTCTTATAGGTTTAGACCGATCTGGAAATTGGTTAACATGCCTTGGAACATTATTTGCATTGTAACGTGTATATTTTATTCTTTGGTTCTAGATAACATGGTTAATATGTAGCGTGTTGATTTGAGCAAGGAGGTTTTTAATGGTCCACGTTTCATTCCTTACCATCGTGGGAATGTTTTTTGGTGACCTAATTCAAATTGTGTCTAGTCGACTTAGGATATTATGAAGGTATGGAATGGTATAAGTAAAAGTTGATTTTGTTCGATGAAAGTAAGTGTAGTGAATGTAAATTGGAAAATCCAAATATTGTGAAGTATACAAACGCATACGACCAAATTCTATTAATAGGAAGTGAGGCTCTTCCAGTGTGACTATTGGTAATAGTTATTTTCAGCGGTAGATTCCCTTTTATCATTCTTCTAGTAGTGAGCCTTTTTTTCTTTTAGTAGTGAGCCTTTTTACTTTTAGCTATAATAGTCAGGTAGTGGGCCCACCGACAATGAGCCTTACTTGTAGTGATCATTTTAGCAGTGAGCCCTTGTAAAAATCACCTTAACCGATGTCACCTTAACTGGTGTTTTATAATTGAGAATTAGCATTCTCTGTGGTTTTTCCCTTCTTGGGTTTCCACATAAATTTTGGTGTTCATTGTGCATGGTGTTGTTATGTGCTTTCATTTTTCATATTTTCTTTATTATCTGATTGATTTAAGATTGCTCCAGATTAATTAAAGTCAAGAAAATTATTTTATGATAACTGATTCAACCCCCTCTTAGTTATTTGGACTATTCAACAATTTGTATCAGAGCCTTGGTTCCTCGAAGAAGATCTTAACTGCTTGAGGTGGATCCGATGGCACAAAAACTGACAATCCGTGTGGTTGATGGATGTGACTACAATTTTTGGAAAGTGTAAATGAGAGGTTACCTTATTTCTGTAGGCTACAATACTTGGAAAGTTGTTGAGACAAAATATGTTGTACCGACAAATGGTCCTACTAGTGCAAATGATATTTCAGCCTATGAAGAAAATAAAAAGTAAGGTATGCAATCTATAGTGCTTTGTCTAAGATTGAATTAACAAAATTTATTTCATTGAGCACTGCTTATGAAGTTTGGGAAAAGTTGAAAGAACTCTATGAAGGAAATGATAAGGTCAAACTATCAAAGAAGTTGAAAAATAAGCATAGATATGAAAACTTGAGGATGGGAGAAGGTGAAGATACAACAAGCTACTTTCAGAGAGTTGACAGCGTAGTAAATGAATTCAAAATCAAGGAGGCACGAGCTAACAAATGAAGATGTTATGGAGAAGATTATGATGACCCTACTGAAGAGCTATAGTGACAAGATCTCAGCTATTGAGAAAGTTTATGATCCAAAGAAATTCACCAGAGAGCAACTATTTGGAACCTTGACTGCATTTGAGATGAGGAAATTTGGAAAATAAAAGGAGAAACCAAAATAGCCTTCAAAGCCACAAAAATAGAAGAAGATCTGAATAGTGAAAGTTCAGATGAGTTGGAAGAAAACTTCACAAGAAAACTGAAGAAAGGTACCAACAAGTACAAAGGTATGTTACCTCTTAAAGTTTTTAGATGTAGAAATATTGTTCATTTATCAACTAGGTGTCTAGAAAAAGGAACAAGACAAAAGTTTAAAAGAATCAATAAGAAGGCCTATTATGTTAATGAAAATGCTAGTATTTTAGATGATGAATCAGATCAAAAGGATTACTTTTTTGGTGGAAAAGGATGAACCTATAGATTTGATATCTCTAATATTTGTTAGAAATCTAATGATAACACTGAAGCTACATTATATTTTAAATAAATAGAGATGAATGGCTGATTGATAGTGGATGTTTGAATCATATGACCAGTGATAAAAGTAATTTTGTGACACTTGAGAAATATGATGGAGGTTCTATTAGATTTGGAGATGATAAAATGGCATAGATTGTTTGAATTGGTTCTATTACCTTTGATGGAAAACATAACACTGAAAATGTTACTATGTGAAGGGTTTATATCATAATCTTTTGAGTGTTGAACAGATGTGTGAGAATGGCTATAATTTTTTATTTCAGGATGATGGTTGTGAGATCCGGAAGAGTTCTAAAACCATTATTGTAGTAGGAAAAAGAACAAGTGGGAATATGTATCAACTAGAAGGAGCTACAAAGAGATGCTTATTATCTCAATACAATGACAGTTGGCTCTAGCATCGAAGGATGTGTCACATCAACTTCAACAATTTGGTAAGGATAAGATCAACAAGGGTAGTCAGAGACTTGCCAAGACTAACCAAACCAAACAACATTATTTGAAAAGGATGTCAAGAAGGAAAAAAGGCTAGAGGAACATTCCTAGGAAAAGAAGAATCATCTACCAAATTGTTGGACCTAGTACACACTGACCTATGTGGTCCAACTAGAACAAAAAGATTACAAGGTGAGAGATATTTCATTCTTTTAATAGATGATTATTCTAGACTAACTTGAGTTACATTTTTAAGAGAAAAATCAAAGGCTTTAGAAAAATTCAATATTTTAAAGGTGAGTTGAGAATGAAGTTGACAGGAGAATAAAGTGTTTAAGATCTGATAGAGGAGGAGATTTTACTTCTGATGAATTCAACAATTTCTATGAGAAACATGACATTAAAAGATAGTTATCTACCCTTAGAACACCACATCAGAATGGTGTAGTGGAAAGAATGAACTGAATAGTTCAAGAAGCATCTAGAATAATGATCAAGGAAACAAGTTTACTAGAGGTCTACTGGAGAGAAGCGATACACATAAAAGTTTACACTCTTAACAGAGTACTATTCTTGAGGAGGTATGGAAAGACATCATATGAGCTATGGCATGAAAGATCTCCCACAATAAAGTACTTAAAAAAATTGGAATTAAATGCTACATCTAGAGAGATGAGGACAATCTTGGAAAGTTAGATAGTAGATCTGATGAAGGCATATTTTTGGGTTACTCTATAAGAAGCGAAGCATACCAGTGTTACAAGAGACTGAACAAGATATTTGAAAGCACGAATGTGAAAGTGGATGAAGATGCTCAAAGAAATCATGGCATGCATATTGAATATAAATCAAATGACTCAGATGACAAAGGAAAAAAATATAAGAAAGAAGAAGAGACAAAGGAGGCTCCAACATTTACAACTAAAACCCCAAGGAATGTACAAAGAAACCACTCAAAAAATTAGATTATTGGAGATAACAATAAAGGAATCATCACAAGAATCAAATCAACTCAAGAAAAAGTATTATTGTGTTTAATCTCAAAAACCAAGCCAAAGATTGTGGAAGAAGCATGCAATGATCAAAATTGGGTGAAGGAAATGAAAAAAGAGCATGATCAGATAGACAAAAATTAGACTTGGGAACTTGTACCCAGATCGGTATACAAAAATGTAATTGGAACAAAGTGGGTATTCTGGAACAAGATGGATGAAAATGGAAAAGTAATAAGAAACAAGGAAATATTAGTTTGTAAAGGTTACACTCAGATCAAAGGTATTGATTTTGAAGAGACATATGCCCCTATTGCTTGCATGGAAGTGATCCAGATATTCTTATCTTTTGCAGCTTTTAAGGATTTCAAAGTCTATCAAATGGATGTAAAATCAACATTCTTAAATGGAGAACTAGAGGAAGAAGTACATACATTGAGAAACTAGAGGGATTTAAGTCTGAAAATGACTTGGATGTTGTTTGCAAGTTGAAGAAAGATTTATATGGATTGATGCAGGCATCTAGAGCCTGGTATGGTAGATTAGACAAGTATTTGATTGGAAAAGGATTTCAAAAGAATTTTTTCTAATAGTAACTTATACTAAAAAATTTACTAAGATCAAATGTTGATTGTTGTGGTTTATGTTGATGACATAATCTTTGGAGAAAATGGTGATTTGTGCTGAAAATTTGCAGATGAAATATAGAAGGAATTCAAAATGTTTATGATAGGTGAGTTAAATTTCTTCCTTGGATTACAAGTAAATCAAAACATTAAAGGAATTTCCATCTCTCAGTACAAGTATACCAAAGAATTATTGAAGAAGTTTGGATTGGAGAATTCCAAACTAGTTTGTACACCTATTGTTACCAGATGTAAGTTGACAAAATAAGATGATTCACCTAAAGCTGATGCAAGTATGTTAGTTTCTTGGTCAAGCAAGAAATAAGATTATATATATTTATCTATTGCTGAAGCTGAATACATTGTAGCATCCTCATGTTTCACTCAGGTATTGTGGATGAAACAAACACTGAAATACATTGGCATATCATTTGATGAACTGGTCTCAATTATAGTGTGTGATAATACCAGTGCAATAAAAATTTCCAATAATCTGGTACAACACTCCAGAATGAAACATATATTCATTAGATATCACTTCTTGAGAGAGAAGGTATTGGACAGTGAGGTAAGACTTGAATATGTACCTACAAAAGAGCAAATTGCAGACATTTTCACAAAACCATTGAGAAAAGATACTTTTGAGTATCTTCGATAGAAGTTAGGGGTTATTCCCCCTCCTAGTCTACAGTAATTTGTACTAGGGTGTACATTGGTCTAGGGTATTATATACTCACTTTTATCTAGATCAATGCTTGGTGGCTTCCTCATAGGGGGTGCAAAGTAAGTTTTATAGGGGGAGTTTTTTCCCTTGGTCTTTGATGTCAAAGAGGGAGGAGGAAAGAAGGTCCTTGATGCTATTGATGATGACATTGAGTTGTTTGGTTTTTTGTTGATGAATGTTGTCATCAATGACAAAGGGGATATTGTTGGAATGTGATGTTGTTGATTATTGTCATTAATGGCTGTCATTAATGTCAACATATCTTGGTTGATTGATTAAGGTTCAGTTTGATGCTTTGGTGATCTGGATTGGCATGCTATAGATGTTGTGTTGTGATGAGCTATCTTCAATCATGCTTGTCTTGGTCCCATTCATTTTGTAACATAATGAGATACACTCTTCTAGGTCCAGATGGATCTGGAAATTGGTTAATTTGCCCCAAAACATTGTTTGCATTGTGTATACATCTAAAAATGGTCACATTAAATCAAGTCTAGTAATTAATTAAATATGAGTTATTTAATTTATCTTCTAAAGTCATCTACATATAAATAAATTTAATTATTTATTTATATCATTCAATTTATAATTCTTCTATTTTAATTAAATAATTATTACCATTTTCTATTTTTCTCTTAATTAATTAAATAAATTTTATAATTTATTTAAATTAATTATCATATTACTTTAAGTTTAAATTCAAATAAGAATATTATTCTAAATTCATTATTTCTAATTCCTCACTCCACATTTAATTAAATATTCTAAATATTTAATTAAAAACTTTCTTCACTTCACACATAATTAAATATTCTAAATATTTAATTCCTTTTTCATCTCTCACACATAATTAAATATTAATTATTTCATTATGGAAGCTTCTAAATTCATGTCACATATAATTAAATAATTAAATAATTTAATTATGGAATTTATCCTCAACTATCAACTAACTCCTCATATCTAAAATTGCCAAATGGCTACTTTCCTTCATTTTGAATGGAAGAGGTCATGTAGGAGGAAAAATTCCCCCTCTTTCTCTCCAACTTCCTGATCTTTCACCGTTTATCTTACCAGGCTTGATTTCAACTATCGATCTTTGCCAACTAGGCTTTTGCCTCAAGAAGTCTATAAATACAACCTCTTTGTGCTTTGAAAAAGATCTAGAATCTAAGTGAATATAGTGTGAGAATTATAGTTGCATTTTATCCAACATTTCGCAATCTTATTTTCTTGAGCATAGCATCTTATCTTTCATAATCCATTTTAGTTTCATATATTAGCTTCATTATCTCATATCATTTAGCATAGAAATACATATTGCATAATCTCATTCTCTAAGTTGTCATTCTGCCAAGCTACTACTTATACAATCTAAGATCCAACAACTTACAATGAATCCTTGGAGATATAGGACAATGAGACGTCTTTGATGAATCTGTTTTATTTAAAGTTTTTTCATCTCTGAATTATATTTCTTTGATAAAATGTCGCATTGGTGTGTTTGTTTAGCTTTTTAGTTTATTCCACATATTCACACACATATTTTTGGTGCCCACCATGGGGCCCTTGCCCCATTTTAAATTTTTTATTGCATGTTTTTTGGCAAGTTACGAATTGGACTTGTGGTTTAGCACATATGAGGCCCATTTTAGCGCATCCATTGAACAGTTTAGCACATCCTTGCTTTGTTTCAACACATTGTTGCTCTATTTTAGTGCATATCTGGGTTCTTTTAGCGCATTGCCACTTTGTTTTAGTGCATACCTGGGATTTATTTTAGTGCATATATGCTCTGTTTTAGTGCATTTATGTGTTCTTTTAGTGCATTTAGGAGACTGTAAAATTTAATCCTGATTCGAACATGTTCGCAGATAGAGATTAATACTTTCTACATAAGATTAAAATGAAGCAATCCTAGGGTAGTCATTCAAATTTAAAATAAATCAATCCTAGGGTAGTCACCAAACAATTGATTTATCTTGGATAAAATGAATCCCATGTCTTTTGTGAAGAAACATCTTCACCTAGTTCAGAAAATTGTCATTTGAGATTAAAATTGAACAAAAAATGTTTGATGTGATTGCTAGGTGATAGGCCTATGCTCTCCCCTTAAGTGGGTGATCAAAATGCCAAACTCATTTTCATTTCATGTATTTTATGCTTTATTAAAAACTTTAGCAGGCCTACTCTTGTGGGAAAAATTACTCACCCAAGAGGAACGACCTAAGTGGGAACCCCTAAAGCCAAGAATTCCAACCCACTATAATCAAAAGCGAGTTGTTGATGAAAATCCACTCGACAGTAGTGTGCAAGATAACCATCCCTAAGCCTTTGTTCTAAAGGTTGGGAGGTCTCCTAAGGGATTATATCATTTTCCACACTAAATGAAAACAATTACTACGAAATTTAGTATAGAAGCCAACCGAGTCAGTAGCCAAACATTATAATACTCATAGTGCAAGGGGAGGGAAGAATATACCCCCGAGACACTCACCATATAATTGCCAAGGACCATTTGCTCAAGGATCGAGAAATCTAACTTTGAGTAAATGCCTCAAAAATACAAAAAGATGGGGCACCCTCTAGGGAGTGACACGACTATGTGAGTCAATACAATTCTAAGATGTGGGCTATGATGATTATGATGACCTTTTTGACAATTAAGAGTGAGTTTGCTTGAAGTGTTTGTTTTATTCATTACCTGTGGAAATTTTGAAGAACATACACTTACTGTTAGATTTTAGGACTTTAAAAACAACTATTTTCCTACTGCATGTCGTGTTTTTCAAAAATTAATTTAGATAAAGATCATCCAATTCAGAAAACTGTCAAAACATGTTTGTTTCAGTGCATTGAGTGGATCTTTTAGCGCATCCCTTCTCTTTTCTAGTAAATCTATGCTTTGTTTTAGAATGTTTATGCTCTATTCTAGCATATCCCTACTCTATTTTAGTGCATCTATGCTTTGTTTTAGCACATCCATGCAACAGTCCAACGCATTGATCTAATCTTTTAGCGCATTCATTGAAAAGTTTAGTGCATCTCTGGCACAAAGTAGCACATTTGTTTTCTGATTCAAAAGAGTTTTCTAACGCAATTTGCCACCAAGTCTTGTCTTTTCTATGCTCAAGGTCTGGAAATTTGCAACCTTTGTTAAGAAATCCCTTGGGAAAAAAATCAAGAAACCAAAAAGGTCCCTTAGTTACAAGAGGCTTTTGAAAAGAAGACACGTTTTATACCAAAGTCAAAAATTTTTGCTTTAGCATCAAACTTTCATCCATCGATATCATGACTTTGCTAGGGGATTTACTGATGATTTTGCTTTAGAGCCTTTATCTTAACAATATTTGTTTCAATGAAGAGCTCTCTCACAGAGGCATAATCATAGTCAACCCATTAATCCCTCTTTCATCCCACAACTTGCAATTCAGTATTGCAATAATCCTGATCAAGTGTTGCAATAAAGAACTTGGAAGCATTAGGCTTTTGTAAATTCCTTATTCGATCATCATCCTTCAATCCAGGGAATCACAAACTAGAAATTAGAAAATTCTTTAGTCATATCAATCTAATCCATCATTCTATTCTGAATAGGACATCCAAAAAATTGCACTGTCCCATTTGTCATCAACGTTAGTAAAAATTTGGTATAAGAATATGCCTATTTTCACAAGGTCCCGAAAGCACCAAGAAGAAGACAAAAGGGAAAATCCATTTGGCAATATGGGTGATAGGGAAGAAAATCCTTTTCATAGGTTTTGTACTAGGAATAATTCAAATGATAATGAAATAACTGAGGAAGTGCTTCAAGAGGCTAAACATGATCCAAAATTTCATACTCTCTTGGATAAGGTCTTAGAAAGGAACAAATAAAGATACTTTCTTTTGTTAGCAAACCAAGGAGCTAAACTACCCTCTGATTTTAATACTGAAAAAATTAGAGAAGATCCCGAAAGAGTTGAAACCCCCTTAAATGATTTTTGCACTCTTACCCAGCAAATAAGACCACTACAAGGAAAAATTAAAGAAATACAAGGGAGAACAACCAAGAAATATGTTTTGGAAGATATCTTCTTGTATCCCTTTGATAGGAATCTCAACATGATTCCTTTTCCAAAGCATTGTGAAATCTTGAAATTTGATAGATACAATGGGAAAATGAATCCTATTGATCATGTGAGGGACTTTTGAAATATGAGGCTGGAATTTGCTCAAGAAGATACATACCTGATGCGATTGTTTCCATGGAGCTTAGGTGGACAATCCATGGAGTGTCTTTCCAAAATCACTCCCCCCATCAAAACATTTGAGGAGTTAATCCATAAATTCATATCTCAATACTCCTACAATATACATCAAATAACCATGCTTGATTTGTGCAAAGCGAAGCAAAAGACTGGGGATCCCTTCATCACATTCTTACAAAGATGGAGAAGGTTATTTGCAAGATATTCTCATCTAGTTCCTGAAAAGGAGAAGATGGAAAACTTTATTGATAGTCTAAATCAAGAAATGAGTTATAGGCTTAACCTTCATTGCCCTCAATCATTTGAGAAATTGATTGAAAATGCGATCACTATCGAAGGAGCCTTGGTTAAGAGAGGAGTCCTAGATCTAGACAGAGATAGTCCAAATTTGTATAATCATAACAACAACAACAATGATAAATCAAGGTTTTGGACTAGGAATAAGAATGTTGTAAATGATGGGGTGGTAGATGCCAACAATGTGAAAGAAAAGCCAACCATTCTCAATGTATCAGGTATTCAACACAACAACAACAATCCTGTAAATTCTACTAACCAAGGCAATAACAATTCCAATTAGGGAAATAATGCTAATCAAGGAAATATGACCAATAATCATGGTAATTTAAATAATAATCTCGGCATCAATTTAAATTCAAATGCTTCCAAATCAAAGTTCTTCTTAAATCGATTGATTTTTAATCCCTTGGGCTAGTCTCTTGAATCAATTCTCAAAGAGCTTTTGAATCAAAACACCATCATGTTGCCACCGCAAAGATATTATGAGTCGCCAGTCAAACCAGCATCGTGGAATGACTCGTATTATTGTGATTATCATAGGTGCAAAGGTCATAAGATGAATAATTACCAAGGTTTGAAAAATTTGGTGCAGGATTTGATTGACAATTGTACCATAATTGTTGAGGGACATCATGCCAATGAAGATCATCAGGAATTCAAGGACCCTCTCCCCAATTATCAAATAGGGGAATCTTCAGGTGACAAAGGGAAAAATGTAAATCATGTCTATGACACCATAATCAATCATATCTACATGGATAACTAGCAAGTCAATGTCATCAAGGTCAAAGGAAAATAGAAGTATCGGGAAGTTAATGCAACAACGAGGGGACATGCTAAAATTGTTGTGAAAGGAAGTTCATCCAAATCCAATCTTCCCCCTCCAAGGTAGTACAATTTATTTGATCAATTACATAAAACATCAGCTCAAATTTCTATCTTGGAGCTTCTTAAAATATCATCAGCACATAAGAACATTTTGAAGAAGGCTCTTGTTGACACAACCATATCTCTTGATTTGGATATTGATAAATTTCAAGCCATGGTGGGATACTTGTCCTCACCCACATGCCTATCCTTTTCTAAGAAATATGATGCCTCCATGACTCATCCCCATAATTCATCACTTTATCTAGAGGTCATGGTTCATAAAACCCGAATCAAACATGTCTTAATAGATGGGGGAGCCAATCTAAATATTTGTACTTTAAAATTGGTTCTTGCCTTAGGGTATTGTGAAGAGTCTATTGATCTGAAGAGAAAAATAACAATCAAAGCATATGATGATGAGGAACGAGCTTCTAAGGGGCTCATCATGCTACCTATCAGAGTGGGACCTATTGTAAAGAAAACTTTTTGTCAGGTTTTGGATCGAGACTTATCCTATAACATACTTTTGGTTCGACCATGGATCCATGAGATGCAAGTGGTATCATCTACGTACCATCAATGTCTAAAATTTCCTTATGACGGAAAAGAAATAACAATACTCACGGATCATAACAACAGTCAGATTTGATCTAACCTTAGAGCAATTCAGGACACTTTTGTCCTACATAATAGAGAAGCTCTTGTTGTTTCTACTTCTAAACACAATGATCACACAAGGGAATTGATTAAAAGCTTCGACACAAAGCTGAAATTAAAGGATAATGGGGTAGGAGAATATTCACTATGTCTCTCTAACCTACCTATCTCTTCAAGGTCACATGGGCAACCTACAGTATCTATGCAATAAGCTACAGCGACTTCCACATCAAGAAAACAAGCTTTAGTTCCCATCATCATGTTTGATGGGAAATTCATTAAGGCTAAGACTCAAAAAAGTGAATAATATAGAGCTATTCTCAATTGGCTTTATAAAGATGAAGATGAATCCATCTAGCATGTCAAATTACCTACTGAGCAATATGGGAAGGGCTATACAATAATTCAACGAATGGGTTATGAAGGAACTGGCCCCATAGGCAAGAGAAAAGAAGGAATTGTGGAACCTATCCAACCGAAAACAACACATCCAAAAGATAAAACCAAACTTGGATATGGTGAGGATGCAAAAGAACCAACACAAAAGAAATCCCCTGAAGAGATAGCTAGGACAATTCTGAGATTGCAGGACAATTTTGATATAGATTCAAATGAGTATGAATGAGATACCATTTACAATAATGAATTCTGGAGAGACAAATAGGTGGATGTTATACAAAAATATACAACCATGCTCACACAAGGAGAAAGTTCAAGGCCTCTACTTGACTATGTACTTCAAGGTGACCATGACTCAATTGATGATGATTTGGTTCAAAGAGAGATGGATAATCAATAGGAGGATACCATCATAGATCTTCCCCATAGCAAGAATGATAACTGTGTCATGAACTTAACAGCCAGTGACATTACCCAACCGGAGGATCCCTTGCCTTTGGTCCATCCCGAGCTCATTGATTAGGAATAAACTGAACCAATCAATATCCCAATCTTCCCTAATGACAAAACCATTGTAAATTTTCTTTGTTCCTCCAAATTGAAAATAGGTTCCACCACAGAATCATATCATCAAAACCTCAACCAGGAGAGTGCTAAGTTTATTAGCTGCAAAATTAACAATATAAAAGATAGATCTAATGGTGAAAACCAAAAAAGGCAGTATTATATCATGAAAAGGAAATAAAAAGAGCGTATCTAATAGTGAAAACCTTTCAAAGGCACTGAAAGATGAGAAACTTGACACTCTCCCTAAGCACTATCAAGAGAGATCTTCTATTTTGATAGAACCAACAGAAGCAATCAAAATAGGCACTATGAAATAGTCAAAGATCCTGCAACTTGCTGCATCTTTGACAGAGGAAGAAATCCAATAATTTATAGAATTATTAAAGGATAATCAAATCAACTTTGCATGGTCATATGAAAATATGCCTAGATTGGATCCAAATCTTATCATGCACCATTTTTCCATAATGCCAGGGGAAAAATCTATGAAACAAAAGCTCAGAAAGATGCATCGGCATGTGGCACTATTAGTCAAAGAAGAACTGAAGAAACTATTAGATGTAGGATTCATTTGGTCTATCGACTATGTAGAGTGGATCTCCAACATTGTACTAGTGTCCAAACCAGATGGACGAATCAGAATCTATACAGATTTTCAGGATCTAAATAAAGTGTGTCCAAAAGATGATTTTCCTCTCTCGAACATTGACATGATTATAGATTTGATAGTAGGGAATGCCATGTATTCACTAATGGATGGATTTTATAGGTACAATTAGATCAAGATAACACTTGAAGATCAAGATAAGACCATATTCACATGTCACTGGGGTACATATTGTTGGAATGTAATGTCATTCGGACTCAAAAATGCAGGAGCAACATATTAATGGGAAATGACTACAATTTTTCATGACATGATGCACACATTCATGGAGGATTATGTAGATGATCTCTTAGAAAAATCATACACAAGAGAGGGACATATAGATATCTTATCTAAGATATTTATCATAATGGAAAAATTTAAGGTCATACTCAATCCAAAGAAATGTGTCTTTGGGGTTAAATCTGGAAAAATCTTAGGTTTCAAAAAAAGGAATAGAAGTAGATCTAGTGAAGGTCCAAGCCATCCTGGAAATGCCACCACCAAGGAACATCAGTCAACTGTGTTCATTGCAAGGATGGCTATAATCCATTAGGAGATTCATCACACAACTGGCAGACAAGAGTTTTCCTTTCACGCATCTCTTACATAAAAATGTTTTGTTCAAATGGGAAGACAAGTGTGAAGTAGCATTCAATCAGATAAAGCAGTATCTAATGAGCCCACTAGTATTGCTTCCACCAGTACTAGGAGAAGCACTCATACTGTACATTTTTTCCACAGAAGTATCCCTTGGAGCATTATAGGCACAAGAGGATAGAACAGGAAAAGAGTGCGTAATATATTACATTAGCAGGACATTGACAATCCATGAGTTAAACTACACTTTCATTGAAAAGGCTTGTTTGGTAGTAGTGTTTTCTTCCCAAAATTTGTGGCACTATATGTTAGCTCATATATTCAAATTTGTGGCTAAAATTGATCATTTAAAGTATCTTCTGAGCAAAGCAACCTTAATTGGCAGGTTGGCTAAATGGGTAATGATCCTAAGTGAGTTTGACATTCACTGTGTGGATCAAAAGGCAATCAAAGGGTAGGTCATAGCGGATCAGTTGGTGGAGGCACCTTTACAAACAAACCATCTAATGCACATCAAATTTCCTAATGCCGATGTGTTCACAACAACAACCAAGCGGTCATGGACACTTTATTTTGATGAGTCCTATACACAATATGGCTCGGAGGCAGGAATTATTTTTGTCACACCTTAGGGATATACCATTCCAATGTCTTATCGGTTGATGTTTCCTTGCACTAATAACATAGCCGAATATGAAGCATTACTTATTGGAATGAGAATAACATTGGACTAGGAAGATCACGAAGCTACAAGTTTTTGGAGGCTCACAACTTGTCATTAATCAAATAAATGATGACTATCAGACTAAAGATGATAAGTTGATGCCTTATAAAAAACATGGTAGATGATTTCAAGAAGTATTTTGTTGAGATCAAGTTCATGCAAATTCCATGGATCGACAACAAATCTACAGATGCCATGGCTACAATTGTGTCACTGCTGCAATTATCAGAGAACCAAGCTCGATATGAATTCTTGGTGGAGCAACTATTTTCCTCTGCCTATGACAATCTCAAAACCCAAATCATTTGTCACCTGAATGTTTTTGATTCCCCCTTATACAAAAAAATCTATACTTATCTGAAAGATACTATCTTACCCCTATATTTTTCTCAGAATCGAAAAAGAAACTTCATATGCCAATCTTCTTGCTATACCCTAATACTTGATACCTTATATCGACATGGTCTTAATGCTACCCTCCTTAGATGTCTCGAATGTGATGAATCTGAAAAGGCCTTACAAGAGGTTTATGGTGGTATTTATGAGACTCATTCAAGTGGATTAGCCCTGGCTAAGAAACTTGTCAAAATGGGTTATTATTGGCCAACCATGGAAAAGGAATCTTTCACCTTTGTAAAAAAATGTATGAAATGTTAGATTCATGGAAACCTCATTCACGCTCCTGATCAAGAGCTGCAACCCTTCACTACCACATGGACTTTCACTCAGTGGGGATTGGATTTGGTTGGAAAAATCTACCCCTCTTCATCAAATGGATACAAGTTCATAATCATAGCCACCGATTGTTTTACCAAGTGGATTGAAGTTGTTACATTAACAATAGTAACCGACAAAAAAATATCATCCTTCATCCTGAATTATATCATGTCGGTATGGCATTCCTAGCTCCACTATCATGGATAATGGAATACCTTTTAAGAATCAATATGTTGACAAACTTTGTGAAAGATTTCATATCCAACATAGGTTCTCTACACCTTATTATCCACAAGGAAATGGCCAAACAAAATCTTCAAATAAGACAATTTTGAAGATCCTGTTGAAGAAGATGGTAAATGATGTCGGCCATGATTGGCATGTCTAGTTAAATCTAGATTTGTGGGAATACAAAACCAACATATTCACACCGACAGGGGCCACCCCATACGCCTTGGTTTATGGAGGAAAATCAATCTTGCCACTAGAAATTGAGATTCCCTCACTTCGAGTCTCACTGAAGGGACTTATAACTGATGAGGATTAAAGAGTTTCCAGACTGCAAGAACTAGAGCTACTTGATGAGAGATGAAAAAGTGCATCTAACCACTTGAAGGGTTATCAACAAGTCATGTCCCATAGCTACAATCACAAAGTAAGATCATACACATTTCAAGTGGGTGACTTGGTCCTGAAGGAAAATCCTCGCAACCAACAAGATCGGGAGAAGAAAGGAAAGTTTGAGCCCAATTGGCTGGGTCCATTCATCATCATTGCAGCATATGGTTCGGGGGAATATCAGATATCTACACCAGAAGGGGACCTTTTTGAAGACCCAATCAACAAAATCCATCTGAATAAGCTCTATGTTTGAAAAAAATCCAAAAATAGTATAAAAAGTCTTGGAAAAATACAAAAATAGCATAAAAAGTCATGAAAAAATCCATAAAAATAAAAAAATGTCTAAAAAAATCATCATCAGGGTGAAAACCTGGCAAAGAGGCATCCTTTTGATACACAAAAAAAAGAGAAAAAAGAGAAAAATACAAAAAAATGAAAAATTAAAGAATCGTTGCCTTGATGAAAACCTGGCAAACAAACGTCTTGGTAACAGCAAAAAAATCACAAAATCTGAAAAAGTGCAATAAAAACAAATGGTGAAAACTTGGAAAATAAGTGTTATTTGTGATTTAGTTGACTCTTCCATCTATTCGGTTACGTCTTGCATCATTCATTCATAGCCATTTGCATCAACATCAAATCCATACCTTGCCATCATATCTGCATCATGCGCACAACATTTCCTAGAAGCGACAAGGATTTCATCATGGCTTGATGATCATTGTTTATATTTCAAGCAGTAGATTGTGTCTAATTCCAACTAGTTGGGGGCAATAAGCTTTTGAGCTTTTTAGTAGGCAAACGACAACATGCGTCAAGTATCATAATATCAGATCAACAATCAAATATCCAATCAAGCCTGGTCAAAATAGCTATGAGACATGTCTGAACAAACTAGATGATCCTAATCTGAATACAATGAATGGAACACTTAAAGCATAAGTTGAACTGTCATTTTGAAATTTGATGACATCATATCTCTGGAGTGGCTCAATGATGTACTGAACTAGAGTCACAAGGAAGGAGTATGATTTTTCTTTGTTTGTTGTCTGTAAGTTAATAATTATTATTGTGCAAATTTGTCACGAGACATGGTTTACAAAGATATCATTGATGACATTTCAAGATTTATATAGGAAAAGGATTAACTTTTGTTTGTTTAAACTTTTGTCTGTTTACGCAAGCAATATTCAGGTCATCTCAGCTCAATTATACCTCGATGCTTGTATTAACTTGCTATATCAAACATCATGAAAGTTGTACTCGGGACATTATCAGGGAAGATCTACCTTATGATTTTTGTACTAGCTTTCAACATATCAAAAGGCTCAATGATGATAAACAAGCATAAAATTGGTTCACGGAATGACAAGAATGTATAGTTCATTTTGCATAGTTAAGTTTGCATGATTCATATAGATTGCATTTATTTTGAGGTTGTATTATAGATTTTTGGAGGTTGGCAAAGGAATCAAAAGCAATATGTCTCTTTTGAATAAATATTGAGTACATTTCGACATTGGCTGAAATCATTCCTAGTTCATTTTTATTTCATCATCTTCATATCATTTTCATGTTATTTTTATCATTCATTCATTATCATTTCATTTTTATTTGCGTTATGATTTGCATATTGTCATTTTTCATTTCATGTCATATCATATCATATCATTTTCAATATCATTATCATTATTAGTTTCATATCATTTTCATATCATCTTTGCATTTTCATTGATACCATTTTCATTTCATTTTATCAATCATTCATTTCATTTTCATATATCATTTTGCATTATCACTTGCGTTATCATTGACATGATCATTTTTTTTATCATACCATCATTTTATTGTTATTCATATTATTATCTTTTCACATCTTTACACATCATTTAATTTTCATTATTATTATCATTTTTTTTAAGTTTCATATCATTTAATATTCACTTTCACATCATTTTCATTTTCATATCATTGCATTACCATTTACATATCATCATTTTCACATTCATATTATTTTCACATCATTTTCACATCATCATTTTCATGTTCATTGTTCATTAGCATTTTCATATCATATTTTCACATCATTTTATCATTCATTCATTATCATTACCATGGAATTTTAATTTATCATTATCACTTTGCATTTAGAAATCATTGCATCATTATACATAACCATACATTGGACAATAATAAAATAAATTCATTACATCGATCCATTTCATCACAACATTATCAATACATTTTCCATACATCATAAAAATCATTCACATTTCATTCACGTCATTCATCATAATATATTTTTCATATTCATCAATTCATAAAACATATGAAATTCATAAAAATCGTCATCATTCATATCATGTGCATAGGCATCATCATCATCATAAGCTAAATAGCATCATGCAAAGATCATTATTCATAAAAATGCATCATCATAATCATAAGAAACATGACATATAGAAATAGAAATGCATACATAAACATCCATCATAGCATAATAAAAGACACATGCATATCAAAACCACCACTGCATATCATATAAATCTCATCAAAATAAATGTCCAAAGGTACAATGATATCAAATGTCCTATAGAGATACATAAAATGTAACAAAAATGATGTATACAGAATCATCAATGAAGAGCATTAGAGTGAGGACCATGGCTGCTACTACCTCCGGAAGTAGTAGGTCTTTCTAGATCTCTGCCAATGGTACCCTTTATCTCTTGTCTGATTGGTTGATCCACACTCCTCGTATGACTACATGAGTGAGTGCAAAATCTGGTGTTTGACTGAGTGTAGGCCATCATCTACTCAGTGGGCACTGCCTCATGATATCATCCTGTAAAAATCACACTCCCGAGTAGTCTCCAGTCCCTCTGCCACAACCTCTTCGATAGAGGTACCCTACACTGATCTCAACAATGTCCCGGCTATGCCCTTTTCCTACTAGCAGTGTTGTCTCAAACTATTCCTCTCTGCAACCAGTTGGGCTACTTGTGGGTTTGGGGGTGGTGGTTGTGCCATCTCTGCCTATAGCTGTGAGATAGTATCTTGTGCCTATGCTAGTTGTCTTTGGAGAACCTATACTTGTGTCTAAAGTGTATTAATTTTTCCCTACTACTCTTGCGATGGCACCCTGATTGTAATGTGTGAAGGGCCTATAACTTGCTGCTCCACTATCCTCATTGTCCTAGGTCTGGTCCTGAATGTGATGTCAAAAAATAATCTCTCTCCACCACCCCCGTCATCCCCATCGTCATCCTTGTCATCATCATCATCATCATCATCATCATCATCAGTTTCATCCTCGTCCTCATCTCTATCAATATCCATATCTTGACCATTGCCCACATCCTCTCCTCGTCTACCGGTAGGCTGCTCTGCTTGTGCCTATGCCTATGGTTGTCTATGTGCCCATTGTAATGTTGGTCCATCTAGTAGTGGGGTAGGCTCATGTGGGTTGGTCAGTCTCAGAAATGGATGTGTGTGGAAGTATGTTGCATAATCCTTTGTCATTTGCACATCCAAAATATTTGGCCTATAGTCCCAAAAATCTGGTTGTAGGCTTGGGTACTCTACCCTGGCTACCTCATATGGTATAAATGGGCCCCACTCTGCAACATCCTCTCATCATCTAGAATAATGGGAAACGCCATATAAAATGACTTGTACGTGCCCAAATTGTCTGAGTACCCTCATAACCAAAAACCTCTCAATGATAAATGAGGTCCTCCCAATCATATATCTAGATATGCCACAATACGGTAGCTCAATATCATCCTCATCCCAAGCCTCATAGTGGACATAGGGCCTCTAGATCACTGTATCCATATCATCAAGAACTCTTTTCCAGTATTCCAACTTTCTCAGCTTACGTTGGAAAAGTGGACCTATTTATGCATAAACATATGGTCGGCTATTGGGGCAATCTCTCTTTGTAAAGAAGTGGATTATAGCAATATGCTCCCACACCCAAATCTGTAGAAGCATCACCCCCAAAGATATATTCTTCCCATCTATATATACCACCTGATATAAGTCATGGTATAGATGGGCTAACATGTACGAACCCCATGCATACCTAGTTTGATGGAGGATCATGTCCTCTAGAATCCGACCCCAACCAACTGACAGTCCCTTCAACCTGTACTCAGGACATAAGAAGCCACAATGAAGCCAACCAAAATTGAGGGAAGTGGGGCATATCCATTGACCATCTCTCTCCAAGGGATCTCATATCCACAAATATGCGGATCTTGAAATACTCATCACAAATCATCTGTCCCCCCAATCTCCTTGTGGTTGTAGACCACAATCTCACCAACTACTGGGATCCCTAGAATTCGGTACACATCCTCGGGTGTGACTGTGATATCTCCAGTGGGAAAGTGGAAGGTATTATGCTCACTATGCCACCGCTCGACTAAATCTATCAACAGTGCCCTGTTGACCCTATACTGTGGAATCCTGAGAAGTGAACCCAAACCACATCTAGGAATAACCCCAACCTCCTGCTGGGACAATCTGGGAATCATCTCCCGGGTCTAGGGAAATCTCTCTCTAATCTGGAGGATTTTAAAATCCTCCTATACATCATATCAATATCAAGTCAATTAGATCGGATCATTAGAAAAGAACATCAATCAATCAAAAAAAATCAAGCAATCATGTGAAATCATATAAGGCAAGTGAATCATATCATCATTACTATTTTTTTTTCATTTTGGAAAGCAAATTTATCAGAATAAAATTAATTATTTACTACTTTTTTTTCATTTTGGAAAGCAAATTTATCAGAATCAACATTAGTATCAAATCATCACTTTACTATGTTTTTTTCATCAAGCATGAAGACAAATTTATCAGCCAATCAACAACCCATCATCATCATTACTATTTGTTTTTCATTTTGGAAAGCAAATTTATCATAATCAACATCATCAAATCAATCATTTTACTATTTGTTTTTCATTTCAACATGAGAACAAATTTATCAGATCATCATCAAAATCACATCAATTATCCTTGATGCTACTCAAATTTTATCAAATCAGTTGTCTAATATAGCGACAAACATCAAGAAATCATCAATTGATCCTCAAACATTCAAAATCAACTAAATTTCATGGATGCACTAAAACAGATCATCTATGTGCTAAATCAACAAATGTGCTAGTTTATCCATGAATGCGATAAAATAGAGGGTAAATGCGCTAATCCAACATATGCGCTACTCTATTAGGCATATGTGCTAGACTATCAAATCTATGCACTAATCAAGTAAATGTGCTAAAGCCCTAAGCCTATGCGCTAAATGATCATCCTATGTGCTACTTTATCAAATCTATGTGCTAAATAGCCTTATGCGCTAATCTATCAGCTAAACACGCTACTCTGTGGAATATATGCGCTAACCTAGATGCACTATTCTAACTAGCCTATGCACTAAATGAGGCCTCACATGCGCTAAAACACATTTCTATGTGCTAAAACAAATATTCTAAATTCTAAAAAATTCAAAAAATCATGCAAAATTCATCAAAAAATTCACAAGGAAGGTTTCACGATCTTATCGGAGGTCAATACGTGGTTGGTTGCTGATGTTGTCAAACCCCGCTTGAATCTATGTTGCTCATAGTTAATCGGCATCTCGCTTTCTCCTCTCTCAGAGCTCTATTTTCACCAAATGCAACTGTTCAAATGACAAGGACTTTTACCTTTTTCCACCTTTTAAGGGGGTAAATAAGGTAGGTTATTTTTTATTTTTCACCATGTTGAGTGCTATTTCAGGAGATAAATCGGCGAAACTACTTTAAATCATTCAAAATCTTCAAACTCGTGATTTATCTCCTCAGGGGCCATATAGCATTATCAATCAATTTATTTTTCAAAGTCAAGGGCAAAATTTTCATTATCTGAATTTTTCTTTGAAGCAATGTGTAAAACACATCACTTCAAAGAGGGGCAAAATTTATACATAGAAAAATGGTCACATTAAATCAAGTCTAGTAATGAATTAAATATGAGTTATTTAATTAATCTTCTAAAGTCATCTACATATAAATAAATTTAATTATTTATTTATATCGTTCACTTTCTAATTCTTCTATTTTAATTAAATAAATAAGTTTATTTAATTATTACCATTTTCTATTTTTCTCTTAATTAATTAAATAAGTTTTATAGTTTATTTAAATTAATTATCATATTACTTTAAGTTTAAATTAAAATAAGAATATTCTTCTAAATTCATTATTTCTAATTCCTCACTCCACATTTAATTAAATA